>CM055278.1:33116623-33246939 GCA_029237695.1 Conchocele bisecta
GTGGGGTTTCTTATTCTTAAACATAATTTACGTTAGTAGTTGCAGATATGAATACAATTCACACAGTTATGTAACAAAAAATGTTCATTGTGTAACAATGCGTCATTATGTAAGAAATCACAAAATCCATCATTATAACACTTTTACGTCATTATGTAGCAATCATTAGTCTCACTATCACTTGTCTTCCTATGGTTCACGGATCTCCACATTATTTGTCACAGCTAGACCAATCGACTTAATGTCCACATACGATACACGTGAAAAGAAATTCACCGGTATGAATACGCATCTGAGTTTTACGAAATAGTTGTGAGTTTGTGACATATAGTAAACTCGAACGCAAAGCGTCAGCAGGGATATGATCATATGTATGTATTTGGTGACTGTAGGCATGTCCGAGAATCAGTAAATACCATGAAAGTCAGTGCAACGGTGTATATGAGTTGACGTGTGTCCGAATAAATCGTCACACATTCGCAATAATCAATTGACATACATGTGTGTGGCGAGTTTAGTGTTGTTTGATAATAGATAGCCACATACAGTACTTGTGAAAGGCAATTCACCAATATATAAATCTATATGTATGAATATACATGCTGTAGTCCTATAATAGACTGGAGTGAAGAAGGTTCGTCGGCAGATCAACTGTCACATATATAGAACACGTGGATGGCAATTCCCCAGTATGGATACGCATTCGTGTCTTATGATTTAAATGTGTGTCCGAATTAATTTCCGCAGCAAGTACACTCAGAACTTAATGTCTATGTTGGTAAACATGAACTAAAATTCACAAGTATGCATACGAATTGTGTCGTGAGTGTTAGCTGTGTCTAAACAAGTAATTGTATCGCCTAGTACACGCGAAACAAAATTAGCGTTATAATCGAAAAACATATAATGCCTCCAATCACTGTTTCAGTAATTTACACTAAAATACACGACGCTTTGCTGAATTTACACACGTAATACATGCCCCCATTTCTATTTGAAGCGACACTCTTAAATATGATGATTCAAATGTGCAAAAAAATCTCGCTTTACATCGATATATCATGATGCTAAACAATAGAACACACACATATATATATACAAATGTATGTCTGCTACGTAGTACATCCGTTTGGCAACCAACGGCAATCATCCAAGTCAAGGGTTTGATTTGAGCGCATAAGTTTGAGGTGTGTCTGAGGGCTCCAAATGTAACTGTGCCATAGCGCACCTGTGGTGGGGAAAGAAAACTTAAAGGGTTTTCATAGTTTAAGTCTAACGGACACCAATAATGCGTTTTAGTGGAGGGTAAGGCCCCGGGTTTTTTTTATCCATCAAAATAACCACAATCGGGCCGACGTGTTTTAAAAAGTAAAGTACTACTTAAGTAGACTATATACAGTTAGTTTCTGCTGCGCGAATGGTCATCAATAATTAAGAATCTAGTATAACCACAGGGGGTAATCTATGTCAATACAGGGCTCGATTCTCTCAGAAGACGGGTATTAGATTCTCACATAAAACGGCGGCGGTTTTGTGCTCCGTGTGTCAAGGATTCTCTCCGGAGCATGGTTGATACCATGGACGATTCAAGTAGAATGGTGATGTAAAACTGATAGTTTAGCGTTGTTCTCGTGTTTATAGCACTTGATAAAGGTGTATGGTTAATTACCCAATACGGAGTGTGACCATCACAGCGACTCACCGATGAGTAATTCTGCGATGTTTGCTATATTTTGAAGACCAATTTAGGAAATGGCAAACATATCGAAATATTCCATAATTTTCCCATTTATTTACCTGTGACATGTTTCATACATTGTTTTCATTACCATAAGCTGATTGTGAGTATATCAGTGGCTGTATCTCCATATATTACCCCATTTTTATATGTTCATGTGTCACGGTTTTTTTTGCTCAGCCCTTGTCACGGTATCTCAACGATACTGTATTGTTGGCAACGGTTTCTCACCTACATCGTCCCATCCGCTGGAGATACTGTTCCTTCATTTTCTAACACTTAAACAATGCCAGGCGTACAGAAAAGACCCAACACACGTCATTAAATAATACTTGCTATATGAATGAGCAGTACCGAGCACTATAATGCATATATAGTTATATACTGCCAAAGTGCCAATGCTTTTATGGTATACATGTCCATGGCGCAGTGAAGTTGTGTAGTTGTGATTGCCGCTGGTATCTAAAGTTATTGAGTTATATTTGGTATTCGTGACATGTAAATGCTCTTTCGCCATGTTGACACAATCGCCCGTTACACGCTAGCTAAAATTAACACAATGCTGATACACGGGTGCATACATGTGGCCTATATGTAGCATATACAGGCCCGTAGCCAGACCTGATTTTACGGGGGTCGTTTCGTTTCGAGGGCCAGAATGGACCGAGGCAGCTTGGAAGCTCCGGGGACATGCTCCCCCGGGAAATTTTGAAATACAGGTGGTCTGAAACGAGATTTCCTGCATTCTCAGCACGTTGATATTCTTTATTATTTTCCCCGATTCTGTATATATGCGTATTCACCTTTTCTTACATGTATTGTCATCAGGCAATATGCATTTATATATGGAGATATTCACATGCGAGTCGAAAGGCCATCGATATTGGGGCCATAAGTACTTGCATAGAGTATACAAAGACGCGCTATGTGCATCATACGGCGGGATGTTTGTTGTATTTTTCTGCCCAAACTAGTTACTTAAGACACATTACCATTCGGTAAAGGCCGCATAACAAAACTAGGCATTGTGTTTGGGGTGCCTTCTCGACAATAGAGCATATAAACTCGAAATGTGCCCCCCCCCCCCCCCCCACCCTGGAATTCCATTGAGCCCCCCCCCCCCCCTCACCCCGGCGATAAATAATGACCAGTCCCTAATACAACCATTCATAAACAAACATAAACACATCATCCATTGAATTTGGAAACGTTCAATTTTGGTCTGACCCAACTTTCCTTCCTAGCTTTCCTTCTGAGTAAAACCGCCACACCTTCTCAAGAGAAAACCGTAACCCTATATTTAGGAGCGTGACAAAACCGCGTCAATTCATAAAACAATATCACACTCACATTATTTGCAAATTTTACAATAACAACAAGAAGTGCAAGCACGAGGTCCTGGCAAATAAATGTATAAATATATATAGTACTATTAGATACCTTTTGCGTGATAAATCTGCGATTTAACACTAATTATAATAACAAAATGCTGATATTCTGCATTTTTTTACACGATGTTTCTCCTTTCGCTTTCGTTTTAGAGCTATTTGTATATCGTAGAACAGCAATATCAGCATATTAGTCCGTGTCTTTTCACCAAAATATATACTTGTGTTAGCAGAATAACGTATTGGTCTTACCTCTCGCTGCATGAGCTACTGAATGGCTGCGCAGATCGATACTGCATGAGAGAATCCTTGACATACGGAGCAAAACCGCCGCCGTTTTATGTGAGAATCTAATACCCGTCTTCTGAGAGAATCGAGCCCTGTATTGACATAGATTACCCCCTGTGTTAACAACCAGTTCCGATGAACCTTCTGTGCTTTGACACATTCATTCATGTCTGCAACTGATATTGTAAATTATATTGAAAAACTGCACGGGGTTATCTAGTTATGGGGTATTTTCTTGACCGACTAAATAATGGGAAGCTAATGTGCAATATTTGGTAATCAAATCTGCACATACAATATATAAGTGAATGACCCTGACCTTGGGGTTGGGCGGGGGTGGAGAATCTTGTGATGAAGCGTGGTGATGATAAGAAGCCAGGGGCCAAATAATAAAATATTACATGCCGGAAAACAGAAGTTACGACAGACAGTAGCAACTCAGCCATAACTACTAAATCGAACCAGGACAGACGTACGGACGGACATCACTAACGCTATATGCCTCCGTACAAATTGGTACTGGGAGCATAACAATCCACTTTGTATATTATATTTCCGACCTCAAACCCAAAGCTCATTAAAATACTTGGAAAGTGCAGTAACAACAACACGTTAATTCGTGGATGTAACCCGTCTTCTGATTGGTTGATTATCTCGTGGCCACGACATAATAAATCGTGGCCACGAGATAACTGACCAATTAGAAAGTGTCTGCCATATTGGTAGTCTTTTGTGATTGGACAATTATGTCGTGCGCACGAGATAAGATGTCGTGCGCACAATAAATTCGTGCGCCGACATAATTATCTCGTGCGATAAGATGGTGCGCACGAGATAAGATGTCGTGCGCACGAGATAAGATGTCGTGCGCACGAGATAAGATGTCGTGCGCACGACATAATTATCTCGTGCGCACGAGATAAGATGTCGTGCGCACGAGATAAGATGTCGTGCGCACGAGATAAGATGTCGTGCGCACGAGATAAATTAAAAACCACACACGTCCCCTCCATGCTTCCGTAGATAATCGATAAAATATTCATTGTATTAAATGTGATGTGTGTCCTGAAAGGGTTGTCAATTTTCCGACTGTATTTACAAAGTGGATGCATTATGTTCCATGTTCGTTCATGTTATGATGGCTCGGCTCTGGAATTACCACCCCTCCCCACCCCCATTATCGCATCGCCAAAATCATAAAATAAGGTATGGCCAGTTATTCATTGTAAGTTGGAATTATCCGAAACATTTATCAGATCAATTTGGTCTCTTACCGAATTGTTCGCTTCTCAAAGCACACAAATTAATGACCATATCTGGATTATTCCGATTTCAGGGCTGAATATATAGTTTTTATTGTAAATATTCAGTTGTGATTTTGGGATTCCCCCCCCCCCATTTTGTACATGTACTATATGGGATTTAGTACTAAACCAATTGGCCCAGCCTTAAATGACATTAGCTGTTGATAGGCCGTTAAACTCCAACCAACGAAACAAATTAATGAAACAATAGAAAAATAATATGCTATATGTGCAACAAAACTAACCAATTTGAATAGCATTGTATCATAATAATATGGTATACTAGAGAGCGACACGAGCTAATAGCGGACGATTTGACCAAATAGTGGAATATATGACTTGCGGACGATTTGACCAAATAGCGGACGAAATAACTTGCGGACGGTTTGACTTGTATTCAGATGACCGGCGATATCCAAATGCGGAGCAGATAATTTGCGACAATTGTAAAATTTCGGGATTTTTATGCCCCCTATGTGATAGCCAGAGGGGCATATTGCGTTGCTCTTGATGTTCCGTAAGTCCGTCGGTGCACATTTACGTCAAAATGTTTGTAAGAGTTTCTCCTACATGTAATATATTTAATATGACGCGAAGGATTGCTTCGATATTTAGACACCTGAATCACGTGAACATTTGTCACACACTAGGGCCACCATTAACACGACATTGACCGTGGTCACCTTCGAAATGTCGTTGAAACACTTATAGCCATTTTGTTGCATCGAAAAGTTTGTAAGAGTTGCTCCAACATGTAATATCTTCAGTAAGTATTACTTCAATACTTGGACACTTGTATCAGTATTATCACATGAACATTTGTCACATACTCGAGCCACCATCAACACGACCTTGACATTTGTCACCTTCGAAATGTCACTCAAACTGTTATTGCTTTTGGGGTTCGGTACGTCCATCAGTAAGTCCGTCCATGCACATTTACGTCAAAAAGTTTGTAAGAGTTTCTCCAACATGTAATATCTTCAATATTATGTGAAGGATTGCTTTAATATTTGAACAATCCATTCACCTGAACATGTGTGATGCAATCACACCACCATTGACATGACCTTGATCTTTGTGACCTTCAAAAAGGTGCTGAAACATTTTCTTACCTCAAAAAGTGTGTAAGATTTTCTCAAATGACATTGAAATTTGTGTAAATTTAAAATTTTCTTTTTTTTGACACACTCCCACAAGTATGCCATGGGAAAGCATATCCATGTTTTACAAACATAATATCTAGTTATGAAAACAGTTTATCTTCCATGAAGAGGAAGTTAAAACTTTGACTTTGAGACTCAGAATTTTGGCTTGCCCGACGGGCACAGACATTGACATTTTGGTTGCCCGACAGGAATTTTAGATGTCCCGGGCAATCAGGCAGTGGGCTATTTCGGAGACTGGAGGTCAATGCAGATAACCTATGAACGTTGGTGAATCACCGGGCAGGTGCGGGGTCGTGGTAAGTCTCAGTTTAAATAGTAGCCTCGCACAGTCGCCTGAAATGTAAGTGAAAATTAAGCGGGATTACACGTCTATTTTACATGACTTCATACACAATAACGACAACTTTCAAAGGTAGCCCCGCTTGGTCGCTTCAATATATAACGCTGTGTTCATTAACCACAGACGTCACGGTGTCCACGGACTTCTGGATCAGCATCGTATTAATGTGCGTTTCCCAGTATAAATTGTGTCCGAATATTTAGGGTTAATACGTTATTACATACGAGTATGGCGACACATGGATTTAAACTTCCCGCAATTAAATAATACTTACATCTAACACATTCAAAATTAGGTAACGTCCATTGGCCATCTGCTTCGCAGTTGACCGTCAGTGTAGCGTTATATGGATTTGGCGCATATCCATCGTTACAGGTGTATGTCCGCCCGCCACCATCGTTCAAATTGGGAATTGTCACCGAATTGTTCACATGTGGAGGTGGGCCGCAGCCACCTGCCAGAGAGAAAACATACCCAGCCAGTTGTTTACACATACATAATTATATAACCGTGAATTACACCACTTGGGTATACAGAGCAGCAGTTTACACCACTCTCATGTTTACAATATACAAGGTGTATGATCATGTAGTACTAACAACAACAACAAGTACTGAAACTTCCAGAATCCATCCGTTTCAAAGTACGTATTCTTTTATATTGTCCTTATTACGTAACGGATTTTGATGACAAACGCATCAAACGTGTCTTGTTAAGCTGCATTTAGTCGTCTGTACTTTTGCCCAAACTTCTGTCGTTTTTGCGAAGAATCGATTTCCGTGTCGGTAGACATGGAAATCTATTCTTCGCAAAAACGACATAAGTATGTGCTGAACTCCCTGGCCGAACAAATGCAGCTCATGAAGATGCGTTTGCAGCACCATATTTCATCAAAATCCGTTTCTTATTAAGAAACATATCAAATAATACTTATTTTGGAGCGAGCAAGATTTCAACACTTTCAGCCACTGTTGTTGTTGTTATATCCACGTGATCATGCACCTTGAATATACAGTTGACACCCATTTACTCAAAGTTCAGGGGACTGAGGAAAATAATTTTACTTAACGAAAATTCGAGTTATTACGAGGAAAACATATACTTGGGGCCAATAATTTGACTTATAGAGAATAGTATGTTAGTGCCGTGAATGGGAAAAAATATCTGGCAAGGCTTAGGAAACGGGATGGCGAGTCTGCCGAGTATTGACAGGATATCAAAAATGTTTCACGGCACCGTGTTTCACGGCACATACGTACTGTCTTGACGGGATAAAAGAGAGTTTGAAATAACGAGTGCAGACTGTGTGGAGAAATGACATCAGAAACGTCGCAATAATGTGTTTTCGTCGACCAATCAAATCTTGTTCTCAGACGAGCCCTCTGAATCGCGAGACATTCGCCTTCAGTACGGCCTTCCTCCAGAAATTAATTCACACAACCCATATTGTATGCATGAATCTCATTGTTGTCGTGCCTGCTTTAGCAGAAGGCGAAACCACTCGCCGCTTTTTACGTCGTCGTCCGCGTCGTCGTCCGCGTCGTCGTCCGCGTCAACAACGTCAAAATATTTGTACAAGTTTCTTCATCGTGATATAGCTTTAATATTACTCAACAGATTGCTTCAATATTCGGACACTTGATACATGTGAGAATTTGGAACACACTCATGCCACGATTAACATGATCGCATTTTTGCGGACACACTTAGCCATTTCTTGGCGTCAAAAAGTTTGTACAAGGTTTTCATCATGATATAACTTTCATATTACTTGACAGATTGCTTCAATGTTTGGACACTTGATACATGTGAGCATTCGGAACACACTCATGCCCATATTAACATGACCTTGATCTCTTCACATGTTTGCGGAAACACATAGCCATATCTTTTACGTAAAAAGCTTTTACTAGTTTTTTCATCATCATATAACTTTAATATTATTTGATGGATTGCTTCAATATTTGGTTTTAAAGTTTTAAATCCGTTCATGAATAGAGTGTTTCTTATTATTTAGCGGCAATTTAAATTTGTTAAAAACATCCTCAACCCTTGAAGGTTGAGGAAGTTTTTAACATAAATTTACATTCGTTTTGTTTTCAATGCCTTGTTTGTTTTTACCGGATATGTAAGTAGGTTTTGGCCATCCGGGTGAACGCTTAACAGCGAACAACAATGACATGGCCTAATCAGCAAACAATTATCGCAACATGCTAGTGTAGACACATCCAGTTATAGCGCAATAGAAAGAAGTTATCGTTATCACTAAGCTAATCCCCTCGATGGCAGCCTCGATAATAAAATGAAAATAAGTCCTCAGTGACCTCAACCTTAGGTATTCAGACATGGGGTGTGTGCAAAACAAAACACCATACATAGGCACACATTGTGGACAAGTATTATTTGAATAGGTGATGGAGTTAAGTAGTTATCGAGAAAACGAAACAAAAACTTTAAGTATTTGCTGTATAATAAGATGTACATACGTCCTCAGTGACCTTCAAACGTGGCGTGTACGCGAAACAAATCACAATCACTAGACACATATTGTGGTAACATATTATTAAAATCGATGAAGTGGTAAAGCAGTCATTGAGAAAACAAAGCAACAAACTTGAATGCATGTGCCTTACACACAATGTCAACAATGACCTTGACCTTAGGTGGTCAAATGTGGAGTGTATGCGAAACAAAGCGTCATCCCTAGCCACACATTGTGGTCAAATATTGAAATCGATGAAGGGGTGAAGCAGTTATTCACAACTGAATGTTGTTATGTACGTACGTACATGTAGACGGACCAACGCTATATCCCTCTTGCCTCGCGTGGGGATAATTGATATTCAAAGCTATTTTATATTAACCCTTAGACCGCTATCTTATTTTTTTTGTCGTCTGCTGTTTATTTTCTATTTTCCATTTTTATCATCAAAACACGCTTTGACAGCACTTTATAATAATTTACAACATGATTTGACAGCATTTCAGAATCATTTCCATTGGAAATGATTCTGAAGTGCTGTCAAAACATATTTTTATTGAGAAATAAGGCAAGATATAAAAGCAACAGCCGACAACAATTGTTGTAAGTAGCGGTCTAAGGTTTAAATGTTGAAACTGCACATACTCCATCCGACACCCAGAGCAATTCCATCTACGCCTGGGAAGTCACTCGTTACTGCGTAGCCGCCACAGCCGCCCATGTGCATCTCGAACTCGGAGAAGTAAGTAGTGGGCAGCCATCGATCCGGTGAGAGTGGCGTGCCTCCGTCAAACACATATTGCAGGATGCCGGGTGTGGAGGGGCGGGGCACAAACGATTCCGCTGCCTCGTTCCACAACACGACAAAATAACTGTTAGCATTTCCATCGCAGTTGGTAAATGTGCGGTCTACACTATTGCTCTTGTAGCCCTGCAATTCGCCACTGTCAACATAATTGAAGAGGTCAGTGAGAGGACGGTGTCGACTACGTGAAGGAGTCCACCTCCTCTTTCTACTGACCTCTCCCACTATTTAAAGAGCAATAAAACAAATTTTTATTATCATTATTGTTTACATGAACTTGATAATATTTTTATTTCCGTTAAAACTTTTTACTGCGATTTTTAAAATTTGGTTGGAAACAATTTGCATAAAATGTAGTTATGAAACGTTGCATAATTTTTGGATGTTATTCATATTGTTTTTATCTATCAGTTTATACAATATAGTTTAAAGTTCAACTTCTCTATTTACTTCCTCTTTAACCCTTAGACCGCTACTCACAACAATTGTCGTTTTCTGTTGCTTTTATATCTTGCCTTATTTCTCAATAAAAACATGATTTGACAGTACTTCAGAATCATTTATAATGGAAATTATTCTGAAGTGCTGTCAAAGCATGTTATAAATTATTCTAAAGTGCTGTAAAAGCATGTTTTTTTATGATAAAAATTTAAAATAGAAAATAAACAGCAGACAAGAAAAAAAATAAGATTGCGGTCTAAGGGTTAAGACATGTATTTCATTTTGTTGTTGTTCATCGGGAGATGCACTAAGAAGGCCACATGGCAAATTCCCAGAGGTTTATAAAATATGTAATTTAAGCCATTTGTTTTTAATCCCGGCTATGGGATTAGCGAAAGCCGGGCGGCGTCCACAATGTTGTTAAGTTTTCATGTTTTGTCCATTTCTCTATTATTGTACCACCTAGAACCACCATACTCATTTTGTTCATAACCAACAGGTGTCCGTATAATACCACTATCCAACATGTGACCATTTTTTGACATTGACCTATTTTTTCCGCGTAATCGACTTTTAAATGTTCACATTTTAAATGTTATTTTTTCTTGTTTAGGTCCATTTCTCTGTTACTGTACCACATATAACCACCATACTTGCACAGCTTCATAACCAACGGGTGCCACCACATACCACTATCCAACAGGTGGCCTATTATTTACCACTATCCATCATCTGACTTTTTCTACTTTGTCTGTGCCTTGAAGAAAATCCGGTCTTCGTGGCTTTGCCTCGCCTCTTGTTATATATATGTTCAGTGTATTTATCAGATATCCTATTTAATTTTATAACCTACATTCTCTCGGGTCTGGTGTTACTTCATTTATCGCATCACCCAACGTTTTACGCAGATATTAAAAACAAAGGGATCGTATCACTAAGCTAATCCCCTTGCTGTCAGCCTTGATAAAAAAAGAATTGCCTTATATTTTTGCCTTACAATAATGTGAACATAAGTCCGCAGTGACCTTGACATCGGACAGTCGAACGTGGGTCGTATGCTAAACAAAGCACCATCCCTAGACGCATATTGTGGCAAAATATCAAAATCGGTCGAGCGGTTAACAAGTTATTGAAAAATGAAAGGTGTTACTAGCGCACACATGCACACACGTGCACAACGATATATCCCGCTTGCCTATCGGCGAGAGATAAGCAATCATCGTGGAGCAACAGCAATTTAAATGTAGACTGAGCAAAAACAAGTTTACTCCATGTTTAGGCAAAGATTGCCAAACATCCACACCGGTTACTGTCATAAAACCATACGTAAGTACATAATATGAATTAAATTCAGTTGCTGAATAAAATCAGTTATTAAAGTTGGATTTTCTGTAACAGTTTTGATGAAAAGGCTTGTTGGAAGGCTTTTATTTCTTAGTCTTTCCCGATGATGCGTCAGCTGGTTAGCTTCACTTACAAGGTAAGCCGGTGACTGGCTGGTAACCAGTCAATATAAACATGACGCTTGTACATGACACTCCATGAATATCAGTCAGTCATAAGCTTAGCGATGACGTATCGGGAAAACTCATAATCATTAGACAATATGGCTTTCCGAGAGATGATAGAAATGTCGGTGCGACTGAATTGTCTGTCGTGACGCAGTGCAAGGATATAAATGTAGGCTTGATCAAATGTTTGATTGGAAACACTGTTTTTTTCAAAGCCCAGACGACATAAAAGAGTAATTTGATGTTTACACTGCCATATAGTAAGTAGTATAGGCCCCACACATTTGCTCCAAGTCTTCCGACTAAGAGAACAATGACCAATTGTGTTGAAAAAATGAATGTACAGTCGGAAAACGTGTTGACATAGTGCATCTGGGAAAAATAAATAGGTTGCATGTTTCGTGAGAGTCCATTGTCACGAGGACGTTCGAGTACGGCCCATTAAAACATAGGCACCTTGGTAAACTGTTATAACAGGGAGTAAAACATATTTAACTTATTTTCTTTTCATTTATGGATACTTTTAGGTATAATAAATGTACATATATTTACAGACCTTGGTCCGTTACTCCAATCTGTGGTGCATACCAATTACTGTTTCTAATGTTCTGGCAAGGCATGGTTTCAGTACTACAGTACTTTGATGAACACTTACGACTGGCTGCTAACTTCAACTGGTAGTAATCCGACGTAGAGGTAGGGCCACATGTGTGTATTAACTGGTGTCTTGTACTCAATACTGGCATTATACTGCACGGATACTGGAATCGACGAATATCGGCTTATCTGTTCAATTCGTGACTCGATCTGTAAGAGTAATATTTAATATATCTCCAGGTAACGAAATGAAACAGATTGCCGGTTGTATGTTCTGTCTGTTTCACGAAATCTGCCCAAATAGTACACTATATACACAATGCAAAAACAATGTTTTTTTCGTTAATATTAAATCATATCAACATTTAAGAACAAGCCTTCTTTTCATTTCGTGAAATTTGGTTACATAATTATTTTATTGTGAAAAAACAATTTCCCCATGTTAAATTCCCATAGACATCTACATGGGGAATTGATTATAATTTCAGAAAAAGTGGACCGATTTTCAAAATGTAACAGGTTTTCTTAGATCATTTCCAAGCTATCTACTAGCCAGATTTCAGGGTCAACTTCCAAAATTGTTCAATACAATCAGTACTTGACCAAATTTCACGAAATAAAAAAAAGGCTCATTCTTAAATTTTGCTAAATTTAATATTGTCTTAAAAAATATTGTTTTTGCATTGTTTATATAGGCGTAAAACTTAGGCAGGTTTCGTGAAACAGACAGTAGTGTAGTGGTTATTGGACAGCTGTACTTTGTGAGATTTGTGTTGCAATGTCGCTCTGTGTCTCAGATATGCATAGAAAGTGATGAAACAGATTAGGAAACTAGTTTATTTCGCGAAAGCTGCCCAAATTTGGCGGCCATATAAACAATTACAAAACAATATTTGTTTCGATAGTATTAAATTAAAGGAAAATTTAAGAATGAGCCTTCTTTTTATTTCGTGAAATTTGGTCAAATATTGATTTTATTGCGAAAAATGATTTTTCCCCATGTTAAATCCCCAGTGAAGATGTCTATGGGGATTTAACATGGGGAAATGTTTTATAATTTCAGAAATACTGGACCGATTTTTAAAATTTAACTTTTGTTTTCTTAGTTGGATCATTTCCAAGCGATCCGGTTTCGGAGTCAATTTCCATTTTTTTTTTTCGTTTTTTGACTCCTCCCACAACTCCTCTACCTCTTTTTCCCCCGTGTTAAATTCCCATAGAGAAATCACTTTTTCGTAATAAAACCAATATTTGACAAAATTTCACGAAATAAAAAGAAGGATCATTCTTAAATTTTTCTTTAATTTAATATTATCGAAACAAATATTGTTTTTGAATTGTTTATATGGCCGTAACATATGGGCAGCTTTCGTGAAACAGACTATAGAAATGTGGCCACGAATGCCCCCGCTCGCAACCAAAGGAAACGAGGCACATTTTATAACACAGAGGGCCAGTGGAGCGTGAAAGCAGACCATCAGAGTAATTGGTGTGTGAAATATCAAGCAGATCCAAGCAAGGAAACAGACATTAGAAGACACTTAGCCGAGTTCCTAACTCACCAGGTATGTGACATTGACCCTGGGCTTAGCCGGGATGGGACGATCGTGTATTTTCACAGGGCAGTAGAGGACCATTAGAGCAATGCGTGCGTGAAATATCAAGCAAATCCGTGCCAGAAAACAGAAAGTATAAGACATTTACCCGAGCGTTAAGGTTTCGAATGCACCAAGTATGTGATCTTAATACGGGGCTTACATGGGGCGGGATGATCGTAAATTTGTCACAGGGCGGTAGAGGACCATTAAAGCAATGTGTGTGTTGTGTGAAATATCAAGCAGATCCAATCAAGGAAACATACATTACAAGACATTTACCCCAACGTTAATGTTTTAAATGCACAAAGTATGTGACATTGACCCTGGGCTTAGCGGGGGCGGGACGATCGTGGATTTGTCGCAGGGCCGTAGAGGACCATTGGAGCAATGCGTGTACAGACATTTAACCGAACATTAAGGTTTCGGGACATACGGACGGACAGGACATAAACAAGAGTTGTCAGAAGACAACAAAGCTCGCCTGTTGGCAGCCTTCACTCAAACTTGGCACAGAATATTATATAACTTGACCTTGGTTTAAGTGGTGTACGGTGGACATTGACTTTGGGGTCAGTGGTGGAAGGTGGGTCGTGGATTTACTATAGCATGACATAGCATATTAAGATGAATGCATGTATGAAATATCAATGCGCTCCCTGAAAACAGAGTTAAGGGTTGGGCTTTGGGTCATGGATTTGCTACAGCATGATAGAGGGTCATCTGAGGAATGCATGTATGAAATAGCTACTTGAAGGTGTTCCATGAAAGGAAACAGAAGTTATAAGACATTTACACCAACGTTAAGAGTTTGTGGATGCCGACGCTGACGTCGACGATGCCGACGACGCCGACGCCGCATGGCGTATGACATAAGCTATTCTGCACTTCGTGCAGGCGAGCTAAAAATAGGTTTTAGATTTGTATCTGATTTCTGAAGGCAATTATAGCTACAAGTAGCCTGGACAAATATTGTTATTTAATAATATTTATAAGCATGTTATATACGAGAGAGAGAGAGAGAGAGAGAGAGAGAGAGAGAGAGAGAGAGAGAGAGAGAGAGAGAGAGAGAGATTTTCAAAGTTGAACGGCTTGCATGGGTTACATTTCATGGCAGTAGTGCATTGGTGTTGCCTTTAGCATGTTTGATGTAGGACATCATCATATATTTGCATGTACCTCATCTGTTAAATTGCGGGCGCGCAACATGACGTGGGTTTTGTCGTCCATATGGCGGGAAACATCGATGGGTGTCGTCGTGTTGCGACTGAAGTATGTATATCCATAGCCGGCGCGGAACTCACATACCACCATGTAGCCCGGTCCGTCCACTGTATACAGCTGGTACTCCCCGTCGGCCGCCGACGGATTCAGTTGTCGAACGTCCAAGCACGTCCCTAATTAATATGTAGAATTCATTGTTCACATATTGAACTTTTTGAAAGAAAATCATTAGGGTTCTGCATCTTGCCGTAATAAACATATATACCGAATTTGGTTACGATCCGTCCAGTAGAACTTGAGTTATTGAGTGGACAGAGTGCGAAAATTAAAAAGAGTGCGAAAATTGAAAATGGCCGCCAAGGGCAGATAAGTCATCGGAAAATATTTACAATCAATTGGTTTATTTGTCTTGTCGTGATAAACATGTTTACCAAAATAGCCACCAAGGGTAGATAAATGTTCGACAAATTTTAAAAATCATTAGGCTTCTTCATCTTGCTGTGCCACCACCCTATCTGTATCTAACCATTAGACTACTGAGCACGAAAATTGTCGTCTGCTGTTGCTTTTGCCTTCTTTCTCAATAAAAACATGTTTTGACAGCATTTTAGAATCATTTCCATTGAAAACTATTCTAAAATGTTGCCAAAGCATGTTTTGATGAGAATTATCAAAGAAAATAAATAAACAGCGGACGACAAAAATTAATTCAACATTAACCTCCCACCTCTCTACAACGCCAGTGTGTCTTCCCATGGGTGGCTGTTGTAGAGAGGTTGCACTGTAGTAAGGGTCAGCGGTAACTAGAAAATGTCACTTAAGGCGCCTATTTGAGAAACTCTTACAAAAACGTTTAAAAAAATGAACAGATAGACAGACGTACGTACGATCAGTAGCGAGGGCAATTGTATTAATGTGGAAGGATGTATCGTTACTAAGTAACGCATGTGTGGAATATGACGATATTAGCCGAAGGCAAACAGAACTTATAGGTGATTTGAGATACTGTTACATAAACTTTCAAAACAATGAACAGACAGACGAGCGGATGTACAATCAGTAGCGAGGGTAATTGTATTAATGTGGAAGGATGTATCGTTACTAAGTAATGCATGTGTACAATATGAAGATATAAGCTGAAGGCAAACAGAAATTATAGGTGATTTGAGAAACTCTTAACACAAAAATCAAATAAATAAACAGACAGACGGACGGACATACGATCAGTAGCGAGGGTAATTGTATTAATGTCGAATGATGTATACATGTAGTTACTAAGTAATGCATGTGTACAATATGAAGATATTAGCTGAAGGCAAACATAAATTTTAGGTGATTTGAGAAACTTTCAAATAAATAAACAGACAGACGGACATATGTACGATCAGTAGAGAGGGTACAACTGCTGCTGTACTTTTTTATGAACGCTAATGTTCTTTGTACTGTCACTTCTGTCGCTATTCGCAGAGTTACCATTACTTGCAAGCAAACCGCGTTTCACACTTAGTCTAGCAATCGCATGTTTCTTCCCCTAACATTAATACTATTATCATGATTACCGGTCATATATTTGGCCCCCTTCACAGACCTACCACTATCTGGTGCTGATAAGAATTGCTTCATAACTCTCACCAGTTGTGTTCTTAGTACACGTAGTACTCCAAGGTCAGTGAATGATAGAGACAAATTGTCTCCCCTATAATTGTATGGATCAAGTCTAGCTCAAATGGTATACGGTTGTGGCAAGTATACCTGGGACCGACCGATGAAAAGTTAGGTAACAAGTAGTTGGATTGTAAGGGATGGGCTTGAGTAGACTATGATATGTTACTCACTTATTATTTACAATATAATACATGGGGGGACAAACATGAATACATGATACATTGATATGCGAATATCACTGTACGATACACCAATATTATTCAAATATATAAAAATCGCAAGCCAATTGACTGTTATACTCTAATGCAACGTATGCGTTATAAATGAATTAACTTCACGTGTGGAATATCAATGGTCCCGTTGTGGACAATAGTATTGGTGTACCAGTGCCTTCATGATCGATAATCAATGTAATCGCTAATGCGTTTGGCATGGATATAGAACGGGCTTAGGTCACTGACTCCAGGAATGGAAGTAATAAAATTGATTTTGTCGCAGGTAGTTTGTGATTGTTATGTTTTTGTGAATGTGGGTCTATGGGCAATCAATTGGTTGCCCGTTTCCTGAATGTAGTATACTGGAAGTGCTAGTTCGGATGTAAAGTTCCAGATAGTTAACTAGGTATGGTATACCGGAAGTGGTAGACCGGATATAAATAAATATGGCGGGTTATCACGTTGGCTAAGACGCCGAAAGGATTCACATGACTGTATGGCATTCAATTCAGTGTAATATAATATATGCATGGTGCGTCACTTCTGTACTACATTATGGCTGTGACTGTCTGCTGTATGCGATGTAGCTATATCACAGCATGCGACGGGTATGTTAGCGGTGTGGGTCATCCTTACCATAATCGTAATATCCCTGTTTTGGCCCTCAGTTACAATTTAGCTTTCTTGTACGTGAGTGCTGAAGCCGGTTGTCCCAATTATACGTGTAATAAGATTCAATTAGTGTACTCCGATTACGTTTAGGGGCTGGGACTAAGTGACTCTTTTGCATTGAAGACCTGGCACAAGATCCGGATATTCTCAATTGAGGGCTGAATGTATATTTTCTTGATGCAAATATTCAGTTCTGATTTTGTGATTCTTCTTTACAGATGAAGTACGGGATTTACCCCACCCCACTTTATCGGTGCCTAAAATGACCATTATAGCTGTTGATAGCCCATTAAATACAAGTACAATTTCTATCGAGCATTCTAGCAGTTACAAAACACGAGTTTAATGTTACATAATGTTTATACTTATTTTATTTTTCTCTTCGGTGTACCGTAATGTCATACGTCATGTTTATGCGTATCAGAACGAGTTGAACATGTCTCATCTGATACATGTACTACGGCATAGTATATTTAAAAAAAAAGAGTATGTATCGAATCGATTCAATATTCGCTCTATATCAATCATTTTATATAGTTACATGAACATTATGCATGGGAATAATATGGTGGTGGTATGCATGTTAACCTGTGTGTACATATACTTGAACATGTACTTGTACAGGTAATATATGGGATTTAATATTAAACCCATTGACCCGGCCTTAAATGACCTTAGCTGCTGATAGGCCGTTAAACCCCAACAAACAAACAAACAAACAAACAAACAAACAAACAAACAAACAAACAAACAAACAAACAAACAAACACACATATACCAGTTCCTGCAGATGTCAACAAGTGGAATGTCACACAGATTAGAATGTGAATATTGTATGTATATATACGCTAACTTATTGTTGATTTGGTAAATATGGTCATAGTGAGTGCAGTGTTTTAACATAAATGGTTATTTCAAAATGTATCGATCAATTATGGAACTACCAACTGATACTGTAGCTGCTGCTATCACCGCTCGAATGACCATTTTACTATAATGCTGACCAACTTCCATAAACACATCGATTTAAAAAAGAAGTATTCACAATTATTATATTTCTAGGTACCATCATTTTTGGGTTAGCCTACCAATATAGATCAAAGGTACTTATGATCGCTAATTTACATGTGGTGCTGCATGACGATAATGCCACTGGCGATTTGCTTAAAAGTTACTGAGAAGTTAAATTAGCAGGTTATTCCAATTAGTTATGCAGTTACAAACATAATTATGTGTGCTTGATAATGTTGCAATGAACAAAATCTGTCAATTTGAGACATGTTTCAAGCATAAACAACAATAAAATGCTGTTTTGCTTCATTTCCCTGTGCTGATTTGCCGTATATAGATGTAAGTTATTTTACGATATTTCTCAAACTGTGGTGGCCATCTTCAATATTATTTTACATAATATAATACATAAAGTATGCATTACATGTACCGCATTGTTCAAACGTCTCAAAATGACCCATATAACAAATTCAAATATTGTAATTGGGATAAACGTTTTTATTTTATATACAAATTTACGTCATTTTACGACATTTCTCACAATTTGTTGGCCATCTTGAATATCATTTCACATAACATAATATATAAAATATGTATTTAATATATTGTATACACATGTAGTTGGAATGTATCCTAATAACCCCATTATTACATTCGAATATAGCTATTCCAAATGTTCCACATGTTTGCTCAGTTTAGATAGTTAATCATCTTGGGCGCAATTTTGATTGTATTACATTTCACAATTTGGATTATTATGATTCGTTAGTTATATTCAGCACTTTTCGGCACATTTTTTTCATGATTTGTTTATTGCATTTTGCACTAGTTATGATTTTTGTCATTTAGGCGGCCATTTTGGACGCCATCTTGATTCCTGGATTAAGCTCCAGTGGAATTCACGGGGAGTTCTAATATGTTATTAATAATGATATGTTGGGTCATTTTCTGAAAAATTCAGCTTTGGCTTATTTTTTTCCGATCTCAACCTTAATACTCTTCGCATAAAATCTCACTTTATTGCAAAAATAATCACATGCCACATAATTAACCCTTACACCGCTATATTATTTTTTTGTCGTCTGTTGTTCATTTTCTATTTTCAATTTTTATCACCGAAAACATGATTGACAGCACTTTAGAATAATTTCCGACATGCTTTGACAGCACTTTAGAATACTGTTAAACCATGTTTGTATTGAGAAAACAGGCTAGAAATACAGCAACAGCAGACGACAATTGTTGTGTGTAGCGGTCTATTAAGGGTGTAGCGGTGTATAAATACAATATACAAGCAGGCCACATTGCGGATGTGGATTTGATTCCACTACATGTACATACTTGTTTGGCTCAATAAAAGAATGGATACACATTTCAGTTTGTACACATACATGCGAAGAAACCGCCGTCACACATGTGTAGTTTTTACTACGTTTGCTCCCTTGGAGCAACTTAGTATAGCAGTCGTAGAGATGGAATTTCAACTATATCTACATTTAAAACTACCATTCTGAGTGTCGATTTTGTAATGTTTCATTACTGAATTTTACAGACAGTCATCACCAGAGGTATCACACCAGTTTAGTGGAAGGATACCTCGCGGCCATTATGGCGACGTGTGAGGCCATATAAAGTTAATTTATTGAATGCATGTCCCTTATATTTTATTAAACATTGTTGTAAATAGTGTTAACAAACAATAATTGATGATTTATCTTCAAATATATTCAAATAAAAAATTACTGTTTAGGGGCGGTTGGATATTATATACAGTACATTAATTTAATATTGCCTGATGATCTCTGAACGGAGCAGCCGGACATACAGGTTGAAGTAACGAACCAAGGTCTATACATACATTAAATATACATAAAAGCATCAATAAGTGAGAGAAAAAAATAAGCTAACATTTGTGTACACCATCTTATAACACATTAATGTGTATATGAGGGAGTAAAGACTTTTTTTCTAGATTATTTTTTATCTCACTTATTGATGTTTTTTTTGTTGTATATTTAATGTATGTATAGACCATGGTCCGTCACTTCAACCTGTGGCCGGACACGCACCACACCTGTAGCCTATTTCACCAACATTGCAAAGTATACTTATCTAGCAAAGTATACTTTGAGGGAGACATTTTCAATTTTAGGATAAGTAGTATATAGGGTATCAGTACGTTACCGTTTTTGATATAACAAGATAATAGAGTGCAGCAAGCACACCACCCCTATAACAAACCCGTTAAAACAGTGATAAAACAGCAGCGTACTAATTGTGTATATCTAGCGTTTGACACCTCTAGAGATGGAAAAAACCCGAGGTAAAAATTTTACTGTCTACAACAAATTAACGCAGTTTTAGATAGAAATATGTTTATGAAAACCCAAAATTATGTATATCAGTACGTTACCGTTTTTGATATAACAAGATAATAGAGCGCAGCAAGCACACCACATCACCCCTCATAAAATACTGTCGCACCATCATGAGAGATATTACTTATATCTAGCGTTTGACACCTCTAGAGATGGAAAAAAACCAAGGTAAAATTTTTGCCGTCTAACAAGTTAACGCGGTTTTAGATAGAAATATGTTTATGAAAACCAAAAATATGGAGAAAATTTGGTACGTTCGGGGGTTTTAAAATATAGGCGAGGTAGTGATAGAAAGTGGTAATAACGCAATAAAAAGTATTGATAAAAATGAAGTAAAATTCTCATTTTCCAATTGAACATTAATTATCTATAATCATAAACAACAATAAACATGACACAAGCGAACTTGAGAAATCTGAGACGACAGAATCCTGCAGTACATCAACAACTTGTTGACGATATAGAAGGGCAACGCAACATTGATAACTTGCAGAGGGATTTAACAAAAATGGGGATACCTTTTAGCGGGAAGATGAAAGAGAAAAAACTTCAAGGGCTGATAAATGAGGGAAATAATGATATACTATGGAGCAGAATGCGGAGAGCCGCAGCTAAGGGAGTGTTTAAGGGTATTGAGAATAAAGATGTAACGAAAATATCAGACAGAATAGATTCAGAAGCGCAAGCTGTACTGTTATCTAAAGGCGTTGGACTTAATAAAAAACCGAAGCGTAAGATTAACACCTCACTAGTAAGGAAGCTAGTGAATGAGGGGCCCGAAATACTCGAAGACACAGACGGGCTTGGCGTTAATATAGAGAGAGGGCGACGAGTTGTAACGATCACAATAAAGAGAAACCTTAACCGTAACTCATCTAGAAGACTCATGAAGCAGCTCGATAATCAGATGATGACAGGTAGCTTTTATTTAAGATATTCATATGCGTATAAGCTACAACATATTGAGGAGGTTGATGAAGCGGGCAAGCCGAACACAATAACATATGGTAGAAACATTTCAGGAAGCCCCACTTTCGAAGGGGCCGCGGGTGTAAGACAATGGGTTAAAATGCAGGAAGAAAATAGATTGGATGTCGGTAGAATAGATAGACCCAATACAAAATGGGTGTTCGTAAGATGGTTAAGCACAACAATTAAGCTTATTTATACTACTCAAGTTACAGCTGGTGATACGCGAGTAAATGTACTAGGAGGTGGAAGGCTTCCTGACTGGCTGAGAAATAAGAAGGGAATAAAACCTCTAGATACTTTCAACGATAATTTATGTCTGTTCAGATGTCTAGCTTTATATAAAGTTACATCATTGAGAGCGGATAGATCAATCGGAGGGATAAAATCTTTGAACAAAAAGTATCAAGATTTCATTGCGGGGAAGCGCAGGAAAGATAGTCCTATAGGTTTTGAGGAGCTTAAGCTGGTTGAAGAATGTTTTAAAGTTGGGATTGAAGCGTACGAGCCCGAAGAAAATGGCACTTGGTATATCAGACACACAGCCGCACATTATGATGAAGTTGGTGTTATGAAAATGAAGATAGGTATTTACAAAAATCATACGTTTCTTATAACGGATATGAAGAGAGCCACACAAAATTACTGTTGTCCTAATTGTCAACAACGATTCACTCAGTCTCACTGCATCGCGAGACACGCACAAACTTGCAATCGCGGATTAACTAAAGTATCTTGTAAGGGTAAGGAAATAGACAGGCCACAATCCGCATTCGAGAAAGCTTTCTATCCTAAGTCTCATTGTAGTAAGAAATCTATAGAGTGGATGAATACGTTTACAGATAACCATATTCACACAGCAGTTTGTGGACACGGTGGAGAAAGAGTAATAAAGAAAGCGCCAGTTGATGGATATTGTTCCGAAACCAACACAGTTTATCAATTTCACGGCTGTTATTGGCACGGTTGCCCACGACATAGTAAGAATAGACAAGATAAGTATGCAAACACGCTCGTACGAGATACAATAATTAGAGCTTCGTATAATTTAGTTACAATTTGGGAATGTGAGTACGATCGACAGAGAAAACGAGCGGTAACCGCACCGCTTCCAACACCTCCAACAGTAATTTACCCGTATAAGATAGTGTATGATTTTGAGGCTTTACTGGTTAAGAGTGATCCAGATAGGCCCGTAAAAAATCTAGATGTGATTGATACTCACGTTCCGGTAAGTGTAAGTGTGGGTGATACGCTAACGAGAGAAGTTGTGCACATTTGTGATACAGATCCAGAGAGCTTAGTTAAGAGATTTATGGACGAAGTATCTAAGCGAGGAGATAAGATAAGAGAAGAAGTTGGTAAGAATTCGGTCTACGGTTTTCCAACCGATTTCGATCTACTTCCAACTGTCCAGCAGAAAGAACTTACGAGATGGATTTCGCAGGTTCCTACATTAGGTTTCAACTGTGGATCATACGATTTGAATGTTATTAAGAGATATCTAGTAGGGATTCTATCAGATACTACAGAGAAAGTAATGGTTGGTAAGAAAACAAATACGACCGTTTATTTGATGACTCCAAAATTAAAGTTTTTAGATGTGAGAATGTATCTATCTCCAGGGGTGACCTACGATAAATGGGTACGCGCATACGGTTGCGAATGTAATAAATCATTCTTTCCGTACGAGTGGTTCGATAATTATGACAAGTTGAATTATGAGGGTTTACCACCTATCGAATGTTGGACTAATAGGCTAGCACCTAGTAATACGATTAAACCCGATGAGTTAGCCGCGTGTGTCGAAACTTATACAGCGAGAGGGATGAAATGTTTCAAAGATTGGTTGGAATATTACAACGATCTAGATGTCTCACCATTTCTAGAAGCTCTAGAGAAGATGTCTAACTTTTATTCGCTCAAAGGTATAGATATGTTTAAGGATGCGGTTACCCTACCGGGAGTCGGGTTGCAATATATATTGAGAGGAACGATTAAGGAGCACGTTAAAACTTACAAGACTAAGGAAAGCGCGGAAGTTCGCGAGATATGTCCACCACTGTTCGCGCCTGAAGCTGAAGAGTATGAAATGTTGAAAGGTGCACTAGTTGGAGGACCTTCTATAGTATTTACGAGACACGAAGAGGCGAATGTTACGAGATTAAGATCCACTCCAGATGGTAACGGGAAAAAATGTAAGTCTGTATTAGGATTGGATGCTAACGCTCTTTATCTATCAACGCTAGGTAAGGAAATGCCTTGCGGTAAGGGTGTTTTATACAGGGAGGAAAACCCCCACGATCAAACTAAAATAGATGATTTCACCAACAGAGTTAAGAGCGGTACTTGGTTCGGGTTTGCGGAGGTCGATATAGAAGTTCCACACAACTTGTACGACGTCTTTTCAGAAATTTCACGTATCTTTATAAATCGTGTAGTGGAGGTAGATGAAGTTCCGGATCATATGTTGAAATATCTCGATGATACGAACCGCAATCGAGGAGACGGTAAGAAGTTAGTTGGAGCTATGAGTGCGGAGAAAGTCTTGTTGTACGCGCCGCTATTGAAATGGTATCTAAAACATGGTTTAATCATCACAGGAGTGCATAGGATTATAAATTATAAAGCGGGCAAGCCGTTCGAATGGTTCGTGAAAGAAGTTACTGCAGCGCGTAGAGAAGGTGACGTAAACTTTGAAGCCGCCCCGATTGCGGATATTATGAAACTATTAGGAAACTCGTGTTGTGGAAAAATGATAGAATCTCCCGAAAAACACCTGTGTACTACTTATACTAAAGATGAGACGTGTGTTGACAGAGAATTAAGATCCGCGTATTTCGATGATATCGAAGAGATAGGAGACGCGTACGAAATATCTAGTAGGAAATCATCAGCTTCAATGACGAGACCCTTCCACTGCGGTATAGCCGTATATCAATACGCTAAGTTGAGAATGTTAGAGTTCTATTACGACTTTCTAGATAAGTATGTTGATAGAGCTGACTTTGAGTTAGTACAGATGGATACGGATAGTATGTATATGGGTATCAGTGGTCCGAATTCGTTGGAAGATGTGATCAAACCGCACCTTGTAGAGGATTTTAACGAACATAAAAAAGAATGGCTGCTTGGGATAAGTGGAGTAACAGAGAGCCAGGACTTTTCAAGACCGAATTCAGAGGCGATCGTGCTATCGCATTAAGTAGTAAGTGTTACGTAGTTGAGAAAAAAGGTGGAGGTATCAAGCATTCAGCTAAGGGATTGAACGCCAGGCAGAACAAGCTAGATTGGGATAGATATAAGGCAGCGCTTGATCTCACCCATAAAGATGTAGGTGCTAATAGAGGTTTCCGCATGCTACACGGCTGTATGAGAACTTACACCCAGAAGAAGCTAGGGCTCTCCGCCTACTATGATAAGAGAAGATTGGATGTAGATGGTATTCACACCACACCTTTATAAAGTTAAGCGCGATACATTTAGTTTCTATCGGAATATTTCAACTAGTCTCCATATGGAGTTAACCCCAATACCATAATTTTGTTACACAGAGATTTTACTCCCCTTAGCTTTTCATTATTTATACAAAGTTCACCATCATTTATAAATTTCTTTACCACGGTAGTAACAACTTTGTGTTCGAGTTAATAATAAGCAACAGTTTGCTATCCAAACGGCTCATCCCAACAACCAAACTTCCGCGCAGAATAACTTAGTAAACTAACATAGTGCATATAGTCTTCTCTAGGTATACTCCTTATTCCTAATATTTTATCAGGGTTTTCGGAAGCATATTTAAGTTCATGAAGTTTACCAGGAACATAATGCCACATTTTTTCTTCAGCTTCATTCATCTTTTGAGAATCTTTATCTTTTTTGCAAAAACTCATAATAAGTCAGTTAGATTTTGTATTACATTATACTGAGTAATGTTTAACAATTAATTTTTACAAAATTAGCAAATACTCAGCAATACTCAGCAATACTCAGCAATACTCAGCAATACGCAGCACTACGCAGCACTACTCAGCAATACTCAGCAAAAACACGACAATCGTAGAAAATATGTTTCTCCTGGGAAAGCCCCCAGGCGTCTCGCACATTCCAAGCACTTTGAGATTCCCTGTTGGACACATGTTCCCCTGTGTCTAGAAAGACGCTTTTGTAGCAATGCCGAAAACCTACTTGTCTCCGAAAAACATGCGAGAAATTGTTTCCACCCGTGGAACGACCACAGCCCGCAACATCAAAAAGAAGTACGGAATTGATAGCGCAAGACTCCAAAAAATTCTGGACGAAGCTAGTAGTGCAACTCCCGAAACTAGCAGTACAACACCCCTAGAAGAACCTCCCATTGCGAATGTAGACCCACCTCCTACACCTGGTCCTCTAGAAGAACCTCCCCTTGCGAATACCCCTCTAGAAGGTGCCCGCCCAGCCGGCGAATCTACGCGTTTGCATTTCTTGGGAAACCGTTTGGATCGCAAGCTACTGGATGTGGAACTTCGTTTGGAGCGTTTGCTGGCGAATTTGGAGTCGTGTCTGGGGTTTCTAGAAGACCGTTTGGTGGAGGTCGGAACTAGCGCGTTTTCGGACACTGGTTCCGAGACTAGTGCATCCGAGGATAGCGCTCCCAAGCCTAGCGAGCCGAAATGCGAAAAAGACTTGGAGGTGCAAACGATGGAGAATGTAAAGTGGTGTCTTGGGATTGCTTTCGCTGTGTATGCAGTTTGCAAACCATTGTTTCCATTCGTGTCTCTAGAGGCTTGTAGACTCTAGAAGAACAGACCAGATCCCAACGCCCAGTTCGTGCACTCCGCAAAACAGTCCGGTACGCCGAATGGGAAAAACGAAACTAGCGACTCCGTACACCCTCCCTCTGGAGGGCGCGACCTTTTCTACATGGAGTAGCCATTTTGGAAAGAAAATGTTGTATAGTTTTTGGAGTCTACAGAGCTGGCAGCATGGATACCCGCATTTCCTTGTGTTTTGCCTTTGTTGGTATTTCTTGCATGTTCTGTGTGGGAGTTCTACAAAGTTCATCGAGTACCTATTCTGTGTGGTAGCCGAAAGTAGCTGAAAAAGGTAGCCGAAAACCTCATCAATTTGGGGACGGATTTTAAACCGCGTTAACTTGTTAGACGGCAAAATTTTTACCTTGGTTTGTTTCCATCTCTAGAGGTGTCAAACGCTAGATATAAGTAATATCTCTCATGATGGTGCGACAGTATTTTATGAGGGGTGATGTGGTGTGCTTGCTGCGCTCTATTATCTTGCTATATCAAAAACGGTAACGTACTGATATACATAATTTTGGGTTTTCATAAACATATTTCTATCTAAAACTGCGTTAATTTGTTGTAGACGGTAAAAATTTTACCTCGGGTTTTTTCCATCTCTAGAGGTGTCAAACGTTAGATATACACAATTAGTACGCTGCTGTTTTATCACTGTTTTAACGGGTTTGTTATAGGGGTGGTGTGCTTGCTACACTCTATTATCTTGTTATATCAAAAACGGTAACGTACTGATACCCTATATACTACTGGATAAATTAATTATTTGTTATTATACTGAATTTATTACATTATCACAGCCAATTTGGCTGTGATAATGTAATGCATTCAGTATAATAATTCTGCATAGTTTTAATCATCAAATATATGCAGTGGTCAGTTCTATATGAAATAATGCATTTCGGGAAAAATAAATGGTTACTCCCGATGGTGTGTATTGAATGCTACTGTGTATTGAGTGAGCAACTGCTGATCAGATTCAACCGCTGATTTTTCGGCTCTTTCTCTCCCCGGCACAGAAAGTTGGAACTTTTAAGTAGTAATGTTGGTTTATTGTCATCGGTGCGATGGTGTGGGTGTTTGGTCAATACTATTTATTGTTTTTCATAAACGCTGAAACGTTTTAATAGAAAATTGAAACTGTTGATGTAGCTGGGTGTCAGACATCATTGTTAGATGATATAAGTTAGATATAAGTTAGATATAAGATTGCCGGGTGTGCGAAGTCATGTAAACTTCCATGTGTTTTCAAATTTATTCATGTAGTACAACAAAAATGGTGCTTCCTTGAGCTCGCGTGAACTGTATGACATGTGACACACATATTTCCGGTGTTGAGTGTCATATCTGTAAAAATACAAACAAAGGCGAACTACATTTGTATACTTGTTTCTGATAATTATCAAAATAAATGTAAAGTGTGCGAAGCCACGTACACTGACTGTATATTTTTGTCTGTAAATATTTGTTCTGACTTTGGGATTTTCCTTCTTCCATAATCATGAAATACGAGATTGACCCTGTTAACCGACCTAAAATGACTTTAGCTGTTGATAGGCCATTACACATCATTACATAAATAAATAATACATATTAGTAATCTTGTGAAGCTAACCTAGTTTCAGTACTTTGGTTGTGTACTTTATTTATTTTACACCATAACATGCTTATCAAATCCGTGGAACGATATTAAGATGTATGTAGGTTTATGTGGTCACATTAATTTTTCAACCTACCATATAATTCAGTATGTGGAACATGAATGGCTGATATATTCTCTCACACTAACCAACATATACATGGCAGTGACTGGATAAATGGGGTTTATAGGTTTTGCGGCAAGTGTAGATCCAGTTCAGCATGTTCATCCGCAGAATCTGCACTTTTCGCATATCATTCTATGAAACACCCGTCATGCTGCTAAAGAAGCACTATAGATCGTCATTTGGGTACATGGGTGTGCTATTTGATCAGGAGCAGAGCCGATCAGTTCCATAAGCCCCATTTCTCCAGTCATAGCACATATCTCACCTTGCAGTAAGCACTGGAACTCCGGCACGCTCCAAGCGCCATTACGTTGGCAGGTAATTTCCGCCATCCCCTCCAGCCGGCTGTTTGGAAGACATTGGTAGGTCCTGTGCACACCAACTGTCCGGATGCCAGTACTGTCGATTACCGAGTTTGTGACTGTATGTGTCGCTTCCGGGCAAACTGAATACACAGTAGTAACAGCTATATTTTCGTAGAGAATAGCCGCGAATGTCTTGTGGTATCACCTTATCAGCTGAAGCGAGCAAACACATAGGAATTCCGAGGCTCGACACATGCGGTTTCTGAACCGAACACAACCATGCCGGCTAACGCAGGCTAGTGAATATTGTTTCTAATGCACTCTATAAATATCACGCAATCTGATTGGCTGATGGTCATACATTACAGGTATATCATTGTCGATGAACGGTCGCAAATTATTTCAATATGTATTCCTACGCCAGTAGTAAAGGAGTGCATCAGAAATAGGTTAACTGAATTGTAATTTTCAAATTTGCGGCGTATATCAGAAAATGATAGGTCGGAAAACATGTTTAATGGCTCCAAGCGGAGCCTGGTATACGCTGCAAATTTGAAAATTACAATACAGTTAACCCTATAGTACAATACAGTTAACCCTATAGTACAATCCAGTTAACCCTATTACAGTTAACACTATACTTATTGGATTCTGAGAAGGGTGCCTATCAAATGGATGGATTGTTGGGCTTTTAGTGTAATTTGTATTAAATTGCTCACAAGATCACCGTATATGTGTACTACATGTATACGCTATTGAATTATATGGGTTAACCAACTTATCACGAATGACATTCCAAAATTCAAATATTTTGTCCAGTCATCATTGGTAACACACTACTACAATGGAGTCTCCCTAAATCGGACTCGTCGACAATCTATGTGTATTGAATGATGACGTGTTTAACTGTAATGTATCTATAGTGATGATGTATGGTCGTGGTTGTCAGTGAAGCCCACATACATGTATTGGAGGGTTAATACATCCGAGTTACAGTGGAATCTCTCTAAACCGGACCTCCCAGGGTGTCCAGTTGAGAGAGGTTCCACTGTATGTATCAGCTTACATGCGGTTATACAGACTGGCCCCGGGATACAGCGCTCCGTACTGCGACACGTGTGGTTGGCACAGTCACCCGCCAGTCCCTGTAATATAGTGAGTGCATACACCAGCGCCTGCGCTAATCTCGTCAAATAATTTAATTTAGTTTTATTTCAAAACATTTGAATGGTGCTTGACAGCAAGCAACTTGATTGGCTTTAGCCTGAGCTGCATTATAGCTCAGGCACAGCCAATCAAACTTCTTGATTACGAGTTGGCATTGCTAATAGCTGTTCAGAAAAATTGATAATATGGGCAAGATTAACGCGGGGCCGTTGTGTAGATGTTCAGAAACATTGATAATCTGGGCAATATTAACGCAGGCCGTTGTGCAGATGTTCAGATTGATAATCTGGGCAAGATTAACGCAGGCCGTTGTGCAGATGTTCAGAAACGTTGATAATCTGGGCAAGATTAACGCAGGCCGTTGTGTAGATGTTCAGAAACATTGATAATCTGGGCAAGATTGACGCAGGCCGTTGTGTAGATGTTCAGAAACGTTGATACTCTGGGCAAGATTAACGCAGGCCGTTGTCTAGATGTTCAGAAACGTTGATAATCTGGGCAAGATTAACGCAGGCCCCTGTGTAGATGTTCAGAAACATTGATAATCTGGGCAAGATTGACGCAGGCCGTTGTGTAGATGTTCAGAAACATTGATAATCTGGGCAAGATTAACGCAGGCCGTTGTGTAGATGTTTAGAAACATTGATAATCTGGGCAAGATTAACGCAGGCCGTTGTGTAGATGTTCAGAAACATTGATAATCTGGGCAAGATTAACGCAGGCCGTTGTGTAGATGTTCAGAAACTGGGCAAGATTAACGCGAGGCCGTTGTGTAGATGTTCAGAAACTTGTAATGGCATTAACGCAGGCCCCTGTGTAGATGTTCAGAAACATTGATAATCTGGGCAAGATTGACGCAGGCCGTTGTGTAGATGTTCAGAAACATTGATAATCCGGGCAAGATTAACGCAGGCCTTGTGTAGAGTTCAAGATTAACGCAGGCCATTGTGTAGATGTTCAGAAACATTGATAATCTGGGCAAGATTAACGCAGGCCGTTGTGTAGGTACCCGTTCTGTTCTTTTCTACACACAAATACTGATAACGTTATACTATGTAATAAAATACAGCTACCAATATACATGTATTTACCTGATAATGTACATCATTATTATTATTATGGCATACATGTCTCACTTTATGTATTAAACTCATATACTGATTATACCCCCGGCATACTGTCCATTCGTCCATCCGTAAGATTTGCATTAATATTTTCGTGTACCCATTACCTCTGCAACGGTAAGTCAGATTGACTTCAAACTTCATATACTTCTTTATCATCATCCATATTTTCATTCCATACCACACATATGGCCTTCATGTTCAAGGTCAAATTACTTACAAATTTGTTTCCATAAGATTTGCGTTAAAGTTTTCCAGTTCTCATTATCCCTGCAACGGTAAGTCAGATTGACTTTAAACTCCATATACTTCTCCTTATCATCATCCATAGTTTCATTCCATACCAAACCCATGTGGCCTTCATGTCCAAGTTCATGGTCAAATTACTTAGAATTTTTTGTTATTTTTTTTTTAAATAATCGCGTTAACATATTTGTTTGTCGGTCCAGGCGGCGGCCGGGGGTATCTGCGAGTCTCTGCTCACTTGCTCTAGTTTCATAAGACATAACATTGTTTATTCTGAAATCAGTAAACACGTTTTAAATTAATAAATATCATAGTATATCATATCATATTACATTAGCACCCATGTATCATTATATTAAATTAATTCTACTTACGAAAGACCAGTCTGTTATATCGAAAAACATATAATCCGCATCCATGGTAACCATGCTCTTCTGTGCCGAGGTGCTGTTCTCGTTGTTGAGTTCACACATGCTGTCCGGTTTTCTCCAATTAATCGACTTACAGTCCCGGACCGTCATGCACTTGTACAGACATTCCGCCATACCCGTGCACGTAGACACGTCAAAGGCGTGGCCGGTCATGCGCATTGGTCCACGAGTATATGTGTGTCGGCTACACATGTTTTCTGCGACGACTGGTATCGACACCAACATAATCATAAACCACAGAGACATTTTCTGCAGCCTGAAATATGTCGCCATTGTTTTACACATGTTGATCATGACTATCTCGCCATTTGTGGTATGATGACACAACGCTATGCTGATGTTAATTAATTATTTATAGGTGCATTATTGCCAAACCCGATTCTTCATCAGTACATGTTCAATCATAGCATATTTATGTGGACAGTGTTAACATCAAGTATGTGCTGGCATCCATCTGTGTGATTTATGTAAAAGTTATTGTTCACATATTTAGTTCCTTAAAGACCCACTACGTATAGTTAGCCAGGACCCGGTTGCTCAAAGCTTCTGTTAGCTTAACAATACGATTGTATATGGTAGAACAATTATTGACCTCGTGTTTTGTTAGACACAAAACATACATATGTGTTATCAATCACGTTTAAATTATGAAAACATAAGTTTATAACAATTTTAGCCAATCACAGAATATCTGCTAAATGTAGCCGGAAACCGTACTGAGACTGCAGCACATCAGTAGCTGATTTCATCAACATCGCTAAGTATACTTATCTACCCAAGTATACTTTATACATTGTTTCATGATTTCATATAGAAGTAACGACTGCATATATTTGATGACTACAAGTATGCAGAATTATTATACTGAATTTATTACATTATCACAGCCAAAATGGCTGTGATAATGTAATAAATTCAGTATAATAAAAATTAATAAATTTATCCTTAAATTGAAAATTTCTCCCTCAAAGTATACTTTGCTAGATACCGTATTTCGCAGTGTATTGCGCGCACTTTTTCACCCGCATTTTTAATCCAGAAGTCACCCTGCGCGTTATAGGTAGGTAGATCAATTTATGTGCCAGTTTTACGCATTTGTAATCAAACAAAACAAGCCCGGAAACGGAAATATCGATTTTTGACAGGTGTTCGCTATGACGTTGAAATACACATAGTGTGAAACAAGTGAAAAAGTATAATGGGTAAGAATGGGTGAAAATACCATAAGCCCCATTTCTCTATCCAAAGCCACATGACATTGTTTGTTTCCGTCTTGAAGTATACTTATTTTGGTAAAATAGGCTACAGGTATCACACAAATATGCGACCATCCGTGATTTTGTACCCAAGAACATGTGCGATTTTTCATGAATTATATTCACAGAAACTGTGATATTTTCTTTAAATTACGTCGAAAGATGACACAATTTTCTGAGCAAATGCGGAATAGAATAAGATTCCGCATTTGCAATGAAAATTGCGTCATTACTGAAAATATCGCAAATTTTGTAAATGTTCGTAGGTACAAAATCACATGGCTTGTCTAATATGTGGTTTCGCTCGATTTACGATCAGATAGTCTCCTCCAATTGCAATTGGCAACATCTATTCAGATCATACGAACGCAATACTGGCCAATGCAAAAACACATTTTGAACTTTGCAATTTGTATTTAAATGTATTGTCATGAATACGCTTTTTAATCACATATAATTTCCAAACTACACATATTCACATAGGGGAATAAACCCGAATTGAGGTGCACGTGTGTGAACAGCTAGATTTCGTTTCGACCGAGGTATTAGTTTATTATAACTTTATTATTATTCCACTGATTTTGATCAAATAAAGTGTACGGAAGATGATAAATGTTGTAGAATCCGTGACTGCATGTCACTCCCTGATCGTTAGAGTCAGTTTCCGAAACACACCGAACCCGTTTTGATAACTTTATCAGGCCCATTTCTGACGTTTTCTTTAAAACTGTTCCAAAGTGTTAGGGGAACAGGCTGAAAAATCAGGAAACGACCAACAGTCCCAGACTCTACATGATTTTCCTCTTTCATCGCGCTTCATATCATCAAAATCCGTGGAATTATAAGTTATAATAAACATACCGTAACACCCAAGTTGGTGCAAAATTCGCCTGTTTTAGCTGTTCACATATCCAAAACGCCCACCTGCATTCGACATGATTCCCCTGTGTTATTCACTTCAGTTTGGTTTTCTAGAATAGTATCGTCGGTTCAGTATAATCCATCCCTTACAGTGCTCAATTAATATTTGTCGTCTGCTGTTTATTTTTATTTCCTATTTTAAATATCCAAAACATGTTTTGACCACAATTATTATGTTTATATTAATTTAAGTTTCCCGCATTCTAAAAGCTATTTCTCATTTCCAATGGAAATGATTCTAAAGTGTTGTCAAAAAATGTTTTTATTGAGAAAGAAGGCGAAATATACAACGACAGTAGACAACAATTTATGTTGCCCCCATTCTAAAAGCTAATACAAATTTATTGAAAACCTGGCTTCTCTAATGCGTACACATATACAGTAAGCCCTCTCAAACTGGCATAAAACCCCAGGGTGTATTATCATGATTATCGTTAAGTTCCACTGCAATCGATATATAATGTAATTGTATTCGTGATTGCAGAACAAACATACATCGCTTTGCGCGCTCAAATACCATATTAGTAAAGTGCTAGCAAACACCGAGCTGAAGATGTTTTAAATTATTAATCCAACGCTGACTGGCCATTAATTGGCCTGTTTGAAATCAATTCTCATGATACAGGTCCTGATATGACAACTCTGGACTGATCACCATAGACAATATAAGACAAATTGGCGCATCTAGTCATCCTAGTCATGGCTTAACCCCATCAACCCTAAATAACTGGAATGGACTGTGATATGATAATTTTCCGACCAATCTAATCGTCACAACATGATTTTCAGACTAGTACATTTATGAAAATTGGGTGTTTTTATCTAAACAATATGAAAATGACTTGAAAAAAGTTCAGATCCTTATGAGACGGCTCGTCACGAGCCCGCTCATCTGGATATACAATGTGTGCCAATACCACTATACAGGTATGTAGTGTTGAAGGGTTAAACTGGCCATGATTACGTATTAACTCTTTGCATGCTAGCGGCGAAAATATCCGCCAAACGAATTAGGAGTACATGTATAAGTTTTATTTCTCTCTGTAAATATGTCTTGAAATTTCATTAGAATTGAGTCCTCGGAACTAAATTCTAATGAAATTCCAAGACATATTCATGATATTTACGGGGAGAAATACAAGAAAACATGATGAATTCTTGTCCGCTAGTTTTGAACTATTTATAGCCCACAAGTTTCCCAGCATGCAAAGTGTTAAATAAATCATCAACTATGTACATGTATGAGTGCACAAACCTGGGCCCGGTTGTTCAAAACATCCGATAGCTTAACGGACTGTTACATCCTTAACTGAATGGTTGAAATCTCTGTTTTAACAGAGATTTTAACCATTCAGTTAAGGATTTAACAGTCCGTTAATGATTTAACAGTCCGTTAAGCTAACTGGTGTTTTGAACAACCGGGCCCAGGTTAAAATGGTGTAGCAATCATTTTATTTCGTACTCAAATTGTCATTGATTTTATTCTTTGAGAATTGCTACCATTGCTATAAAGGTGAACATCAACAGAGGTTATGAAGTGTAGAATAGGTAAGTACATGTATACACTTTTCCAGTAGGTATTCAATAGTGCGATTTTCCCGATTAGGAGTGTAGAAATTAAACAAGAACTTAATGCATCCATCCCTGTCGCAGCTGAACATAGCATGCATACAAATGGGGGGAAAATCCCAAAATCAGAATAATCCTGATCTGATGCCAGGTCCTCGCCACATCAGAATCACTTGGCCCGCTCCCAAATGCAGTATGATCAGTAATAATCCAACTACTTTCTAATGGGCAATAATCCAATTCAACTCCCTGGTAATAAAAGAGCCAACGATAGAAACGTACCTGAGGGCCAAACCAGGCAAATCGTGATTCCTATAAGGAGGAATCGCTACCGTTAATTTACGCCGTCGTGTTCGCCCAACCAACCGCGCACTGTCATGGTTGAATTGTGGATGACATTAATATTGTAACTGTATTCCACAAGGAATATTTGATTGGTTAGCATGTCTCTTGGTGATAATATTGCTAAATTAATGGCCTACACAGTATGTCACACTAGATCAAATATTTATATTATTAACCCATTACATGTGGAATACACATTTACGGGTATGAATTCTTACAAATATTTTATTTTTATTTTTGTTATTACTCAATGAACGTATATATTGTGACCACTCATTTGAATCGTCTCGATGAGACATTTGTTTTTTGGTGTTTAACAGCCTATGCAGAGCTAAGGTCATTTAAGGCCAGGTCTCGATGACACGGTTCAAATGGTGGTCATATACTTCAAAGCACATTTAAAGAAAATATATATGATTTTCCCCAATCAGTGGGTATGCCCCCTGACATACTGGACCATAAACAAGAATAAGAAACGAGGCAAAGCCACAAAACTCAATAATTCCGCCACGGAGGCGGTGTCGTGCCTGCCGAGGCATTTGACCATAACATGATGATGAGCATGTGATAAAGTAAGCATCACAAAAACCATCAGAAAAGTGCATGCTTTAACACTAAAAAGGTAAAAGTCGAAGAATGTTTGACATAGTGACAAGTGTTTCCACAACCATGTGAAGGTCAAAATGGTCAAGGTCATGTTAATTGCGGCTTGAGGGTGTTCCGAATGATCATATGTATCAAGTGTCGAAATATTGAAGCAAGCCGTTAAGTAATATTAAAGTGGCTAAGTGTTTCCGCAAAAATGTGCATGCAAAAAAGGTCGAGGTCATGTTAATGGCGGCATGAGTGTGTACCAAATGCTCACATGTATCAAGTGTCCAAATATTGAAGCAATCGGTCAAGTAATATTAAAGTTATACCTTGATGACGAAGCTTGTGCAAACTTTTTGACTTTTCGGTAATTGACTGCATGGGCTGGGTGATTGACTGCATGGGCTGGGTAATTGACTGCATAGCTGGGTAATTGACTGCATATGCTGGGTAATTGACTGTGTGGGCTGGTTAATTGTGTGGGCTGGGAAATTGATTGTATGGGCTTGGTAATTGACTGCATGGGCTGGGTAATTGACTGTGTGGGCTGGGTAATTGTGTGGGCTGGGGAATTGATTGTATGGGCTGGGTAATTGACTGCATGTGTTGTGTAATTGACTGTGTGGGCTGGGTAATTGTGTGGGCTGGGCAATTGATTGTATGGGCTGGGTAGTTGACTGCATGGGCTGGGTAATTGTGTGGGCTGGGTAATTGACTACACGTGCTGGGTAATTGACTCCATGGGTTGGGTAATTGACTGTGTGGGCTGGTTATTTGACTGTGTTGGCTGGGCATTGATTGTATGGGCTGGGTAATTGACTGCATGGGCTGTGTAATTGACTGCGTGGGCTGGGTAATTGATTGTGTGGGCTGGATAATTGATTATGTGGGCTGGATAATTGATTGTGCAGACCGGAGAATTGATCGTGTGAGCTGGGTAATTGACTGTGTGGGCTGAGTAATTGACTGTGTGGGCTATGTTTGTTTGTTTATTGGTGTTTAACGACCTATCAACATCTAAGGCCATGTAAGTCCGGGCAAACAGGTTCGATCCCGTCTTAATCTACTGCACTAGGGGGAAAATCCCAAAATCTGAACGGAATATTTACATCGAAACAAATATATTGAGCCCTGATATTAGAATAACCCGACCTGGTGCAAGGTCCAAACCACACCAAAAGGCCCCTTCCCCTAAAATAGAATTACGAACAATAGTAATACTCGCATAAGGGATATAACCAGATTCAACTGTCACATACAAAATGTCAAAGACGTATGTAGGTTGGGTAATTGCTGTCATAAATCTTGAGGGAGTTTCAGCACTATGGAGAGTAACCATTAGATACGGGAAATGAACATTGTCGTATGAAAGTGAGAGTTGCATTTCTTTGATACACACTTTGAACCGATATATATTGTAACGTTGTTGTTGTCACATCTGACTTGCAACTACACGAACAACGGATTAGTTCTTAATATATACTTTTATTTACACACAATCGATCGTATAGTGGATTTATGCTAAATCATAGATATCAGAGTCTCAGAGTTAGCACGCCATGCCCAGACTATCAAAAGCGCCATAAGGCGACCCGGCGTGGGTCCAACCTTACGACCAACCAACGTGAGTGTATACCGCTAAGCGAGCAGTTTGTATACTATCCAGACAGTTCAAACTGACGGCCTTATATATTGTACGGATGACATTTAATGCTGTGGCATCAGAATTATCTGGCTTCAACCAGCTATGACGAGTAGTATTTATCAACATGTCCGTCACACCGATATGAACCTTGAGCAACAGGCCATATCGTGTGAAGTTTCGTAAATATATCCCAATCGGTATACGACCCATGCTCAAACAAGAGCATTACAACATGCTTTCTGTAAAATGGTGCCAACAATGTATTTTCTAAGTATGTCACGACATTGGTGTTAGCGGGTTTCTGTAGAATGATGTTGGCTGTTGTTACAAATGGATCAATGAAATATTAAAACATTCCATCAAGGGAAACAGAAGTTACAATGAATTAAGACGAGCGTTAAGTTTTCGAAACTAAGCATTTTCTAAGTATGTGACATTGACCTTAAGGTTAGCGGGCACCACGGGCTTCCTGTAGAATGATACGTCATGCTGTGACAAATGCATTTATAAAATATTAAAGCATTCCATCAAGGGAAACAGAAGTTATAATGAATTAACCCGAGTGTTAAGTTTTTGGAAATGGAGCATTTCGCAAGTCCGTGACCTTGACCTTGGGGCTAGCAGGCACCATGGGAATTCTGTAGAATGATATAGTGATGCGGGATGATTTTGCAAATGCATATATAAAATAGTAAAGCATTATATCAAAGGAAACAGAAGTTGTAATGAATTAACCCCAGCGTTAAGTTTTAGAAACAGAGCATTTTCTAAGTCGGTGGCCTTGACCTTGGGGTAAGCGGGCACTACACGCTTTCCGTAGAATGATGCGGAATGATGTTACAAATGCATTTGTGAAATATTAAAGCATTCCATCAAGGGAAACAGAAGTTATAATGAATTAACCTCAGCGTTAAGTTTTCGAAACGAGCGTTTTCTAAGTCCGTGACCTTGACCTTGGGATGAGAAGGCATCATACACTTTCCGCATAGTGATGCGCGATGATGTTCCAAATCAATATATGAAATATTAAATCATTCCATGAAAGGAAACAGAAGTTATTGCAGATTAACTCCAACGTTAAGTTTTGTGACGGACAGACGGACTACCGGGCAGACGGACGGATAACATTTGGATCCCTATATCTCCTTTGCGCTACGCGAGGGGATAACAACGGAGAGGAGCCTTGTAATGTTAGTTGGTGCATATACATGTAGTTAATATTTGTTTGTGTTGTACATTAATAACAAATGTAAATGCTTTCATTCAACGACGGCACTGGCTCGATGACCTTGCATGTCGGGACCGACTATTTAAATCCCCATCCGATAGGACTAGGCTAGCACGAAGATGCTTTACTATTTCATATATGCATTTGCAACGCCGAAACGATCATTCGCAGCAGTGGGGGTGGGAATTGAACCCGGGGTCTCCCGATCCGCAGTCCGACGTTCTACCTACTGAGCTAATCCGGCCACTTCTTTAATAACAATAACACTCTAAACTGTAAATCATTGCATGCATGGGCGAGTTTTCCACCATACAGGTAATGACCAATGAGGCTTGACCATGCACGATGGGTTCCTGGAGAGGGGTCACCAGAGGTCAGCACAGGCCATGTGATCGCTCTCTTACTCTCAAATCACAGACCAGACATCATGTCAAATTCACACAGCTGAACCATTCTGGGAGTAGGGAATTTTACAGGTATATTATACTTATCTATGCCGTTGAATAACATTGCCTTACCGCAAAGCTATTGCAACCATACTATATACATTATAATCATGCATAAAATATTTGTGATTTACAATTTGGTCAAGATTAGGCACTGGTATTTAATAGGCAAGCAGAAGTTTGGAGGTGATGTTGGTGTGCACGGTACCATTGCAAATACAGGTGTTTGTTTTAATGATACCAGACTTTGTGCTTGCCTTACAGTATCATGGAGATTGTTCCAGATTTAAGATCCAGAGTAGGCTAGGGATTTTCGAAAAATGTCTCTATGTGTCTTTGGTATATACAGAAAGCTATTTACAGAAGAACGCAGATTTCGGTTATGAATTTCATGTGTATAAGTGAATTTATCCTGGAGATATGTTGGATAAATATTATTTAGAGATTTACATTAAAATAGCCTTTTTATAATCTACCCTTGCATCAAACTGCATCCAGCCAAGCTTATTTAATAGTGTGGCTAATGTATATCTTCATCCAGGATTACACGGTTATTTTACATGACTTGCAACACAATAGCGACAACTTTCAATGGTAACCCGCTGGGTCGCTTCACTACCCCGCCTGCTTGACAAAAGTACGTCCTCGAACTCATAAAAGAAATGCATATGCAACTACATACATATATGTACATGTATAATGGTGGTAAAGCCTAATGCTAGTTATGTTACGTAAAACAAGCCAAAATATTTTACTTAATATTAAAAAAAATTGATAAGGACATTTCATACTTATAAGTATTACCGGAAATTGTCTGATAGAACAGAATGTCTCGTATACAGATTTAACTTCTACATGCTGACCATTTCATGTAAAATTAATGTGCCTGGACAATAATCATCTTGTAGGGGAAAAGTGTGCATCTTTCATGGGGACAATCTTGTCAAATTACCTAGTGTATACTTAACAGATATTGCGTGACTGCATAACACAGGCAAATAATCGTATTGTGCACATATAACTGCTGTATATAAACCATACCTGGAAGTATTTTGACCAGTGTAGTACCATTCATGTTAGGCAATATGCAGGATAATATCTGTAGCCGATTTCACCAACATTGCAAAGTATACTTTTCTAGCAAAGTACACTTTGAGGGAGTAATCATTTATGTTTCCCGAAATGCATTATTTCACATAGAACTAACGACTGCATATATTTGATGATTAAAAGTACGCATAATTATTATATTGTATTTATTACATTATCACAACCAAAATGGCTGTGATAATGTAATAAATTCAATATAATAAAAATTAATAAATTTATCATAAAACTGAAAAAGTATACTTCGCAATGCTTGTGAAATAGGCTACATATTCCCTATTGTTATTTACCCAGCATAATCATTAATATACATGTACCTACCAAATATTATACCATGATCATCATTGTTTTACTTAATATAATATGATTCAGACATGCATGTGTCCCCGTCGACGAATGAACATGTTTGTCTTATTATTACTTATAAGTGCATACAATGTCACTTAAAAATGTTATTATCTTTGATAAAGGTAGGATATTTACTGAATGTATACATTAATTATTTATGATCCAGTGGTTTGTTCACTCTGGAAATATAATTGAATGAGCAAGTTATCTTTACATGTTAAGTCATTGACAAGGGACTTTTGTTATTACGGGTATTTATGCCGCAATACATGCAAATCGGCACATGACACCTCTATCACTGTATAAATCTCCGACAGCCAGCTTGTCAAGCGGACATATAAGTATCACCCACCATGGCAGAACATTTCATATTGTTTAGACTGCAATATGATCTAATCTGCACGGCATTCGCACAAACTGCCGCATAAGCACTATGACAGAATCTTCAGCTCCCCAAGCCATTTGGGATATCTAGCATCCAAATGATTTGTGGAACTGAAAATCCGGCTTCTACATCCAAACGTTGAATAGCCTGTAGGTTTTATTTCCATCGCCGCAATACGAGCATCCCCGGGAGCCATGCGGCGACGAGTAGGAGGGTCGCTGCGGTGAGCACTGAAGCATGGAACGCGAGCTCGGGTGGAGCCGCCGCGGGTGCAGATCTTGGTGGTAGTAGCAAATATTCAAACGAGAACTTTGAAGACTGAAGTGGAGAAGGGTTCCATGTGAACAGCAGTTGAACATGGGTCAGTCGGCCCTAAGAGATAGGAGAACTCCGTTCCGATGCGGGGGCAGTGTCTCCTCTGGTTGAATACCGCCCGTCACTATCGAAAGGGAATCGGGTTAATATTCCCGAACCCGGACACGGAGATCGATCCGCAAGGATCTAGTGCGGCAACGCAAACGAACTCGGAGACGTCGGCGGGGGTCCCGGGAAGAGTTCCATTTTCTTTGTAAGGGACGGACTCCCTGGAATCGGCTTGCCCGGAGATAGGGACGTTGTGCCCGTAAAGCACCGCGGCTCTTGCGGTGTCCGGTGCACTCCCGTCGATATACACATTACATTTGATTGGATGAATTTTACCGAATATTCAGAGGGTCCAGCCCGAATGGCACAATCCCGCGCGCGCTGTAACACCTTCACATGAGGTCCGCCTTGGTAGGTGGATGGCGTGCACAAGAAGAATAAATTAGGATCATGACAGCCCACCTCAGCTGGGGTATAATCTGGCTGCGTTGGAAAGGTACATGACAGTGGTGTATCACGGGTACGTGATACCAGGGGAGTATGGACATCTGGTACCAGTTGAGTGGTGGGAATTGACACCGGGGGAATACGGACATCTGACACCAGTGGGATATGGACATCTGACACCAGGGGAGTGCTGGGAATGTGACACTGGGGGAATATGGACACTTGACACCAGTTTGGTGGTGGGACGTGACACTGGGGGGAATATGGACATCTGACACCAGTTGGTGGTAAGAAGTGACACCAGGGGAATATGGAAATCTGATACCAGGGGAGTGCTGGGCCGTGACACCGGGGGAATATGGACATCTGACACCGGTGGGGTGCTGGGACACCGGGGGAGTACGGGTACGTTATGCTGGTGAATTGGTAAGGGATGAAGGGGTGGTACTAGTAACGGAGGCGGGGGAGTTGAGCAGAGACAAAGTGGTGGCACTCGTGTCGGAGGCTGGTGAATTGAGGAGCTATGCCGCCTGGCGATTGCCGATGATGTGCGCTTCCCCGTACATAACTTCCACTGCCTCCTCCAGCTGCAGGGTGATGTTGTCAGTGCCCGGGCTCAGGAGGGTGTCGGATGCGGCGCAGAAGTGGCCGGAGGAGTTGAAGTGCACTGGACATGAGAAGGAATGTTTCTCTTGCGTGTGTCTTATTGTTGAATATACAATACTCGCCTACCGTGGAGGTAGTGGTAGTGCCGCTTCGCAATTGCGGTGGTGGTACATGTTTTATTGCAAACTGGACAACGTGTGTTTGTTTTAGTCTGGCTGGCCACTGTCACTTTTCCATTTTCGATGGATAGCAGCGATGGGAGCTCCATGTTTCTGCCAACAGACAAAGCAAGGTGGCATATTTAAATGGGGAAACTCGGGAACAAATTTATATACAATAGTAAACTGGGATGTGGGTGTATGTGGTGGGAAAACGGGGAAACTCATATACATTGTGTTCATATACATTGGGAAACTGGAATGACGGGGTGTATAGCATGGGGATGTATGGGGTGGGGAAACTCGGGAACAAAATCATATATAATTTGAACCTGGGATGAGGCCGGTGTGGCAAATTTGGGGAACTTGGTAACTAGTTTATATACATTGGGAATGGGGGTGTATGGGGTGGGAAAACGGGGAAACACGGGAACGAATTTATATACAGTATGAGTGGGAAACTAGGATGAGTGTGTGTATGGGGTGGGAAAGTTGGAAAACTCGGGAATGAGTTTATATAAAGTGGGACACTGGGTTGAGGGGGTGTACGGGGTATGGAAAGCGTGGAAAATCAGGAACAAGGTTATATAAAGTGAGAAACTGAGTTGAAGGAGTGTATTGGTGGGAAAACGGGGAAACTCGGGAACAAGTTTATATACATACATTGTGAAACTGGGATGAGGGAGTGCTTGAGTGAAAATGGGGAAACACGGGAAGAAGTTTATTTACATTGGGAAACTGGGATGAGGGGTGTATGGGGTTGGACAATGGGGAAATTCGCGAACTAGTTTATATACATTTACCCTATTGGACAGGCTTCTGTACGACGCTTATTTTTCGAGTTACCTTACACAGAGTAGAACTTTATGAAATGTATCTACCTTTATGTGAAATTCATCGTAGAAACCGTAGATTATGTTAACATTGCGTAAACCGCGGCCGAATGCCGTAATTTTGACATTTCCATCTTAACCGTAAATTCTCTGTGCAAAAAATACAGTTGTAATGATTACTGTCAATACACTTGCGGTAATATGATTGTATTAACAGGATACACGTATATTTCACTGGGATTACATTTATATGTAAATTCAGAAATAAAACTAAAGGTAATGGTAACCATAGCAACCGATATCTAACAAATCAGCAACAATTTCCATGGGCAGCATTCTGTACGGCGTTTATTTTGCGATTTACCACCCAGAGTGAAACTTTATGAAATGCAACTATAATTATGTAAAAGTCATCGTAGAAACCGAATCCGCGTGTTGAAATTGCGTAAACAACGGCCGAATGCCGTAATTTTGGAGATTTCCATGGTAACCGTGAATTCTCTGAATTCTCTGACTGGAAAAAATACAGAGAAAATGTGAACAGTTGTTGCGTTGATTACTGTTAATAAATAAATAATTAATTAATTAATTACTTGTGAAATATGATTTCATTAATAGGATGCACATATGTTTTACTCGGGCTTATATTTATCTGTTAATGTCACAAATTACACAAAATATGGCGTGACCATGGCAACCGATATTCTAACCAATCTTCAACAATTCGCTAATTAATAGCGTTTTCATGTCATTCTTATAACATATTCAGATTTATTTAAATTAAGTATCTACTTAAACTACTGATATTTAAAATAAGAATGTTTATGCTGTTGGCGTTCAGAACCTTACAATGTTTACAATGAGCACTTAGTAGTGAGTTACTCCCTGTTTTGAATTGAATTTGTATAATTATACAAGACACATCATCATATATGCATTTACAAATCTGAAACTTGCGCCTATCTTAAATAATGGGGTAACATTATGTGGTAACGCATAAGTAGCAACAAGTGCAACCTTTGTATGCTGATCAAGTAAAGAACATCATAATTAAGAAAAAACAAAGTGGCCGCCAAATGTTTGTTTTATCAATGTCCGAGCTAAACATCTGACTGTATATGTACCTTGTTTTATTACAGTATTTGTCTGTTCATAGATTCATAGTATTTATCATGTGGTATGTTTCCCCGTTGTCCATCGTTCCTATTATATGTTAGAGAGAGATTCAAAAATGGCTCCCGTATTTTGAGAATATTTCATGTACATGTATAATGCTATTTGTCATATTTACGTTGGTGCATGTATATATATATAATTATACACCTTATCGATATTACATTATTTAACAGTTACCGACACTAGATTACGCAAATTAATGTGTTAATTCACAAATGTTTACAATGCAATACTATGTTTTATAAGTTTAATATATTATCAATCTCGTATATGTCTATATTATTGTACATCGCGTGTATCAGATTTCGCTCCACAAGAAACACAATACATATACATTTACAAACAAATAGTGTAAGCATGGAGTAGACTGGCACATGCTATACATTGACGTTCATTTCTCAATTAGTAAATTTTACCGATGAATGAGTTTCACTTTCATTGATAATGTACACTCGTTTGAAATGTTATAATAAATATAATGTATGGACTAAAGCCATTTATGACTTTTAGCCTACAGTACCATATCAGATAATGAACATACAATTAAACAAATAATAGCAGCTGCAAATCCTGTAATCGCGATTTAATCAAAGTATATGTACGGAAGTATTAGGAGTCACACATCTCCACGTAGCTCACCAGCACACTTACGATTATCAAAACATACTGTATACCGTCTCATACCACTTAAAATGTTAGCATAACTTGCACATTATTATTATGTTGTATATATATGTTGTACATGTCATTATTTCCCCGACTCAATCATTAATGTCTATTAATGTGTGTCTTACAGACTACGTGTCAATTAATTATCATAATTTCATATGAAAAACACGAATTTATTCCAAACAAGCGCAGTACATATGATTATTATGCAAACATTCAGTTCGAGAAGAAAACTATTAAGCCCATGAGATGTAATAATAGTAGTAATATATACTCAAATATATAATCATGTGTCTAGAATCATATCTAGAATTTAAATAAATGTACGTATACGTGCTGCCGTGACGCCATTCTGTATGACCACCAGACATGTGTGTCGAACTGGTACACATAGACCACTGAGAAATATTCCAGTACATGTCCACTATTTGTTCCTTAGACACTTCGCACAAAATGGAATTTTCCAGGAGCACAATTCACATTAAAGTGTAAAAACTTGTTTTCTAATCCAATTGTATGTATTGCATGTATACATGTATATCACTTGTCTTTCATGAAATAAATATTGCTTAAAACAAACATATTCATATAATATTATTTCTATTGCATATATGGCATAAACTGATATTGCTTTCAGCAATGCACCTCTATATGTACACCTTTTAACAACATTTCTAAATCTACAATGAATTTAAATATAATATTTATATCAAATAAATTTAAATATATTGGCAATGTCATAAACATATATTTAACCACCACCAATAACATGTATGGTTTGTTGTTATACTATAAATTCCACTCACATTCGTTGATCAACAAAACTATATAATTATACCAGAACCTCTTCTATCATAACACAAGAGGGTTTCTTGTACCTCACTAGTCTGCCAGAACACCGATCTATGTCTTTTACCAAAGCCCAGGTGCATGTGCCATATGCGATTTCAAATGTAGCATTTTATTTCTACAACTATACACAGATATTATGTATATTTGCTAGTATGGATGTGAAGCATGTTTCTGCGTCTAATGGGTTAATTATTCAAACATGACAATGTAATTACTGTCCAGTCCAATTATGTAACTTTGATTGCCGAATATGAGATTATATACAATTTCAATAGACGTATTTCTAACACAATGTATTCGAAAATAGTTCTCTGGAAACATAATCGATTGGCCGGCCACGCACAGTCAGTTTGATATGACAAACACATAATACTATTGGAATGTATATGTCATTGCCATCAGGTTTGATCTCTTGCGAATCTATATTATAGTATAATATGTTCAACATGCTTACGAATCAGACTGTATGCTGTTTAATAGATTATGAGTTGACTGGGCTCTCCATTTTCTCTAACCTCTATTTCACATGCATGGCTATACTAGAGAAAGTGGGCAGGGGCTCACTGATACCTCCGGCAACAGCCTGATCCGACATTCGAATATTTCCTCAGTCCATTGGCCTTGACATTGGGCATGAAAGCCGCATGGATGATAAAAGTTAAAGGCAGTTTCAAGTCAATCCGACTTAGGCTGCAGAGATAATGGATACCCGAAAACTTCAACACAAATCTTACGGACGGACACCCTGACGGACTAACGGATGAACGGACGGAAATACGAAAACACGTACATTTCTGTTCGAAATAACACTAACCATGACTGCTAGTAGGTTCATTATTTCGTCATCACCCGGTATATGCTCATTCATGAGGAAATTATAACATGTTATGTGTCAATGCAAAATGTGTTCTCAAAACAATTGTTTGAATTATATCCAATCGATTAAAAGTGGCGATCATTTTATTATTGTTAAGCTATAGGCACATCCAATAACTACAGGGTAACTACATGATGATTAAATTGTACTGTATGTATGATTATTTTCATCAAGCTATTAATTTATATCCCATTCTATCAGGCGTTAGCATAAATTATTAGCTACAACGAATACCACAAATTAAGACATTTTGCCGATATGCTACAAATCAGCTGTTAGAATACTGTTATATCGAACAGGTTCTCACATTGCACTCATGATTCAGATGCTTTCAAATAGTATCCGCTTACAATTAAAAGCTACATGATTGTTCCACCTTAGGTATATCGAAAATGAAACAAAAAGCTAAGTCAAATATCTCGCAGGTTGGTAACGAAGCGTTTGGTGTAGATCCTGATCATCAGTGGCAATCGTGCAATAGTTGAATTGGTAACAACTTGTTGTTCAGGGAAATAAACGGCATCACTTTAGTTCAATTTTGAACGGTGTATCCTCTAATCAGAGTCTTCTGATCGAATTTCCCACGCCGTTACCAATATAACACTTTTGAAAACATCGTTATCGGCATCACACTTACACATACAACAGTTTACTGTATAACATGATGTATCTCATTTCAAATAAAACGGGAGTTTCGACGTATGATTTACCGAAGAGCTGGAGCTGCTACAGACGGGGTTTTCAACGTATGATTTATCGAAGAGCTGCTACAGTTTTCTTCATAGTGGCCATTTTGAAAGTAAAATTACTTGACGGACGAGTTATGTTGCTCGTATATGTATGTAATTGACAGATTCACATATTGATAGCTTCTACACGTATTCAGTTAGAAATGAAGATACTTTGCCACTGTACGTTAACATATGTACATGTATATCAAATAGAAATAGATGCTTAACGGCGGCAATTTTGAAATGTGAAATGAATAAATTGCATAGGTTATTGCTTATTGGGTTTTATTATCACCAACATATTTACATTTGTGATCGTTATTGGTATCATACTGTGTTGAAATGTGGAAAATCAGGATGTCTCAAAATATTAGCTGTCGACCGGCAGTTACCTTATGTTTCTCGGCGTCCATTTTGACACTAAATATGACGAACCATAATTAATGGTTTTAATAAATGTCTTTATCTGCGGAAACTGCATAAGTAATGAGCTCTAATCAAGTGATAGGATGTGATATAATGTTGGTTCTGTCATTTTCAGGCATGGTGATCATCTTGGAATTGGCGGCCATCTTGGTTTTGAAAAACCTACACCAGACTACTTATTTTTACTTTCATGCAACCTGAACGTGCAGAAAAATGCGAAAGTTTACTTTTAACACGAATAGTTGACAAGAAAGTTACATTCTGAAGGACATTATCTCTATTTGTAATTTCTTGTTAATTTAACGGTTGTCATGGAGATCAGCAAAAAATCGATATTCGGCCGCGGTTTTCGCAATTTTAACACGCAGATTCGAATTCTACGATGAATTTCTATAAGAATAGACATGTTTCATGAAGTTCTACTCTGGGTAGGGGTAGGTAAAAAATTTCAGCCGAGATCCAAAGCTGTAATTGGGAAAATGGAATGAGGGGGTGTATGGGGTGGGAAAACGGGGAAACTCGAGAACGAGTTTATATACATTGGGAAACTGGGATGATGGGGTATATGGGTGGGAAATCGGGGAAACTCTTGAAAGAGTTTATATAACTGGGATGAGGGGAGTATGGGGTGGGGAAAACGGGGAAACTCGAGAACGAATTTATATACAGTGGGAAACTGGGATGAGGGGGTATATGGGTGGGAAATCGGGGAAACTCTTGAAAGAGTTTATATAACTGGGATGAGGGGAGTATGGGGTGGGAAAACGGGAAAACTCGAGAACGAGTTTATATACAGTGGGAAACAGGCATGAGGGGAGCATGGGGTGGGAAAACGGCTAAGCTCGGGAACGAGTGTATATACAATGGGGAACTAGGATGAGGGGAGTATGTGGTGGGAAAACGGGGAAACTCGGGAACGAGTTTATACACAGTGGGAAACTGGGATGAGGGGAGAATGGGGTGGGAAAACGGATAAACTCGGGAACGAGCGTATATACAATGGGGAACAGGAATGAGGAGGTGTATGGGGTGGGAAAATGGTGAAACTCGATAATTATTTATAAATATTGAGAAACTGGGATGATAAACTGGGAAGTTCGGGAACGAGTTTATATACAGTGGGAAACTGGAATGGGGCGGTGTATGGGGTAGGAAATTTGGGAAACTCGGGAACGACTTTATATATAATGGGAAACTGGGGGAGTCACACAGCGGGAATCACGAACCTGACTTGCGCTTACGTCAGCTTGCTTCCGGTCGCAGACCCAGGTGCGTTATTAGTTGGACTAAGAATTCACGGACATTGGTAACATTGGCGTGCCCTTCCCACAGTCATTGACCTAATATGTAACTAGCCAATAGATTCAATTGACAAGTTTTACATATCTATAAATATATGCTTTCGCCTGTTGTCTGCTGCATTATCCCAACATGAATTTCAGTGTGTCGTGTAAACATTGTCCAATATAAGGTTGACAATGTTCAGTTTGCGTCCGAATATTTAAGGTTAATACGGTACTACATACGAGTATGGCGACATATGGATTTAAACTTCCCGCAATTCAATAATACTTACATATATCACATTCAAAATTAGGTAACGTCCATTGGCCATCTGTTTCGCAGTTGATCATCAGTATAGCGTTATATGGATATGGCACATATCCATGGTTACAGGTGTATGTCCGCCCGCCACCATCGTTCAAATTGGGAATTGTCACCGAATTGTTCACATGTGGAGGTGGACCGCAGGCACCTGTCAGAGAGAAAACATGCCCAACCAGTCGTTTACACGTACATAATTATATAACGGTGAATTATACCACTCGATCTGGTTTTTTGGTGTTTTCGTCGACCAATCAAATCTTGTTCTCAGACAAGCCCTCTGAATCGCGAGACATTCGCATTCACTACGGCCTTCCTCCAGAAATTAATTCGCACAACTCTTATTATATGCATGAAACTACTCGCCGCTTTTTCCGTCGTCGTCCGCGTCCTCGTCCACGTCAACAATGTCAATACGTGTTTACAAGTTTCTTCATCGTGATATAACTTTAATATTACTCGACAGATTGCTTCAATATTCGGACACCCGATACATTTGGAACATACTCATTTCTAACACACTCATGCCGCCATTAACATGATCTTGGCCATTTTTACCTTCACATTTTTGCGGAAACACTTAGCCATTTCTTTGTTTCAAAAAGTTTGTGCAAGTTTCTTCATCATGATATAACTTTAATATAACAGATTGCTTCAATAGCTGGACACTTGATACATGTGAGCCTTTGGAACACAATCATGTCCCCATTGACATGACCTTGATCTGTTTTTACCCTGACATTTGTTTGCAGAAACACATAGCCATATGTTTACGTCAAAAAGTTTGTACAAGTTTCTTCATCATCATATAATTTTACTATTACTTGATGGATTGCTTCAATATTTGGACATTATACACAAGTAAGCATGACCTTGGCATTTTTGACCTTCACATTGTTGTGGAAATAATTCGCCATTTGTTTACGTCAACAAGTTTGTACGGGTTTCTTCATCATGATCTAACTTAATATTACTTGAGAGATTGCTTCAATATTTGAACACTTGTGAGAATATGGAACACACTCATACTGTCATTAAAATAACCTTGACCTTTTTCGTGTTTAGCACATGCCCATGATCATGTTACGGTCAAATGCCTCGGCAGGCGCGACACCACTTCCATGGCGGAATTATTGTTTTTATAAATTATCGCATGTGAAATGTAAGAAAATGAGAAAATTCCCTGTGGTGTCTGATTACTCTCTAAGCTCGATCGGGTGGGGAAATAATTGATATACACATGACGTGATAAAGCCATAGGCATATAGGGCTGATCCAAATGGGCTTCTGGTCATTCGTTTATTACTGAAAAATGCATTTGTTTTATTCACAGATCCGGTGTGCATTTAATTATCCCCCCTATGCGATAGCAAGGAGGACATATTGCGTTGCTGTTGAGGTTCTGTACGTCCGTCCGTCCGTCTATCCGCATGTCCGTCCGTGTACATTTACGTCAACAAGTTTGTAAGAGTTTCTCCAGCATGTAATATATTCAATATTACGAGATACGAGAAGGATTGCTTCGATACTTGGACACTTAAGTCACCTGCACATTTGTCACACACTCGCGCCACCATTAACTTGACATTGACATGTTTTTTACCATCACAAGGTCGCTGAAACACTTAGCCATTTTTACAGTCAATTATGCCAAGGGGGCATATCCATGTTTTACAAACATAATGTCTACTGTCTGTTTCACGTTTTGCTGCCGACGAACATTTGGCCATTAAACACATTAAATCTAAAACATATTTAAAAGTAAGTACTTTTTCATCAATAACAAAAAAGCCACCCTCCCCCAAAAAAATGTATTTGATGAATTTCCATGAAATATTGATTTTATTGCGAAAAAACGATTTTCCTATGGGAATTTAACATGGGGAGTCAATTTCCATAATTTAGGATCAAAAACAGAAACAATTTGGAAATTGTCTCCGAAACCTGGCGAGATAGCTTGAAAATGATGTAACTAAGAAAACAAAAGTTAGATTTTGAAAATCGGTCAACAAATAATGTTAAATTCCCATAGGAAAATCGTTTTTTCGTAATAAAATCAATATTTGATGGAATTTCATCAAATATTTTTTTTTGGGGGTGGTGACTTTTTTGTTATTGATGAAAAAGTACTTATTTTTCAATATTTTTTAGATTTAATATGTTTAATAGCCCAAAGTTCGTTGGCAGCCAAACGTGGAACAGACAGTAGTTTATCATTTCAATCACTAGATATGCCGTTAAGTTTTTTATCTTTGGTGACGTAATGTCTACAACAATAAATGAAGTCGAAATTTACAGTAAATGACGTTACATATATACTGATCTATATGCTGAATTAATTACATGTATCTTTCTGATGATACCTAATGTATATGCATAATATTTTATAGTTGGCGATGGTAGTAAATTGTTGATGTTTAGATGTCGTCGACCTAGACGAGATATGTAGGCTAATATATTTAGATAGTGGTTCGCTTGGTTTGTAAGCTGCATGTACATATTCTATTTCTGTTCAATATTTGACCACAGGTGGAAGACTTGGACCTGTGACAAAACAAAATGACCATTCAAAATCACATTACCCCACCCGCCTGGTAGTGTACTGTACATTACGTAGCAAACATAATGTACAGTACGAGACCAGCTGGGTGGGGTGATGGGATTAATTAATGGTCATTGTTTTATGTTATAGGTCCGAGTCCTCCACCTGTCTGTTAGAAATTATACAGACTAACACTTGTAGATTCATTATGGTGTCATTTTGCAGCAGTGAATACAGTTTACAGCAAGCACAGTCGATGTGTCTACATCCACTCATTTCCTCTCATTTCTACTGTAGATTGTAAATTGTGTAACATTTTACTAACGTCGGCGTTTCAAAGTTAAAGTTTTATTCTAGATGAAGTTACGTTTTTGTTTTCGTGCGTGGTTCACATGGTGTTATAAAAAGTGCGATAAAACAGAGAGTATGCAGCAATATATTTGAATTTTGTTTTTGAATGGTGTCCGCATTAGAAAATTTAATATAGGAATGAATGGCCTTTTTGTGGAATTTATCGGGGTATAAACTTGGAAAAGTCGCGGGAATACTGGACGAAGGCCGGAAGGCCTCGTCCAGTATTCCCGTGACTTTTCAAAGTTTATAACCTCAGGCCTTCGTCCAGTATTCCCGCGACTTTTCCAAGTTTATACCCCGATAAATTCCACAAAAAGGCCATTCATTCCTTATAATTCCAGCATTTGAAATAAATTAATCAAGAAAATGTGTTTATTTTCCGTTTTCTTAAGAATTATTTTAACTGCGCCTCACGGTTATGGAAAGTAGTTCGGCGTGGAAGTTTACTGGGATATAAATTTTGGACAGAGACTTGCTACGAACCAATCAAATGTTAGGGAATTGTGTAAATATTTTTGTGAAAATCGAAAATGTTGTCATTAAGGCTGGTCCTCCTGAGCTGGCATGTACCTTTAAGTTGCTTTACCTTAATCGGAGGAGGATTCAATCAATATGTCAATGCTGTTTATTCAAGACAAGTGAGGTGAGATGTAAATTTAGTATATTTTGTATGACTGCCGATTGGTTGATGTTCACTGTTGGTTATTCACCACAATAATGACTGGAAATCGATCAATCAAATACAATGAGTGGTTCCCAATTTGCGATACACATTGTAAACAAACAACAATGTCACATGTAGATGCAGACACTGAACATTGGAGTTGTTGTTTTCAAATAAGGAATACAATTATGGACTGTTTACTGTAGTATGAAAACATTTGGACTACTTGCAAATTTTAAACAGACCAAACGAAAAATAATTGGTCTGTTTAAAGTGCGTGGCGTCCGAAGACTGCTCGCAAACTATAAACAGACAAAATGTTTTTCTTCAACAGTAAACGTAACAGCCCATGCTTTTATTACTTATATTTACATTACATTTTCAATAGTTTTAAAAATGTAATTAACGAAATACGGCATTAGAATAAGGAATATAAAGTGCAAGGAATAATAGGATAAGGCCATAAAAAGTACTTCCTCTGTTAAGCGTCCGCGTGCGGGTAGGTTTTAAGCGTGGTTCTATGCACACTGCAAAGGGTTGAGGAAGTTTTTAACAAGGCCTTTTTTTCAAGGTTTTTACCGGATATGTAAGTAGGTTTTGGCCATCCGGGTGGAGGCTTAACAGAGAAAAACAATGGCATGGCCTAATACTAAAATGAAAATAAGTCCTCAGTGATCTTGACCTTAGATGTTCAGACATCGGGTGTGTGTGAAACAAAACACCATACCTAGGCACACATTGTGGACAAATATTATTTTAAAAGGTGAAGGGGTTAAGCAGTTATCGAGAAAACTAAACAAAAACTTTAACGTATTTGCCTTTAATATAACAAAATGTACATTAAGTCCTTAGTGACCTTCATCTTGGGTGTTCAGATATGGCGTGTATACGAAACAAATCACAATCACTAGACACACCTTGTGGTAAAATAGTATTGAAATCGATGAAGGGGTAAAGCAGTTATTGACAAAAAAACAACAACTTGAATGCATGTGCCTTACAATGTGAATAATGACCTTGACCTTAGGTGGTCAAATGTGGAGTGTATGCGAAACAAAGCATCATCTCATGCGAAACATTGTGGTCAAATATTACTAAAATCGGTGAAGCGGTTCATCAGTTATTCAGAAATGAAAGTTATGTACGTACGTACATGTACATGCGCTATATCCATCATTCAAAGACATACGTATTTTATATTAAATGTTGTAACTGCACATACTCCATTTGACACCCAGAGCAATTCCATCTACGCCTGGGATTTCACCCGTTACTGCGTAGCCGCCAACGCCGCCCATGTTTATCTCAAACTCGGAGAAGTAAGTGGTGGGCAGCCATCGATCCGGTGAGAGCGTCGTGCCTCCTTCAAACACAGTTTGCAAGATGACGGTTGTGAAGTTGTGGGTCACAAATGATTCCGCTGCACCGTTCCACAACAAGGCAAAATAACTGTTATCACCCGAATCCACGGTGATAAATGTGTGGTCTACACTATTGCTTCTGTAGCCATGCAGGTCGCCACTGTCAACATAAATGAAAGTCAGTGAGAGAACGGTGCCGACTGCATGAAGGAGTCCCCCTCCTTCTTCTACTGGAAGCCGTTTCACTAAACTTCCTACGACTAAAATGGTCGTAGGTGCAAACATATGATAGTCTGTAAATTTCATATTAACAACGGTTTCTTGTAAAAATGTATTGTGCATATGCAGCCTACATGTATGCTCAATAAGTTCAAATCCATCAATTGAAGTTTCCAGACGATCCTAATTGTGCATTTACGAACATTTTAGTCGTACGACGTTTACGGACCCCTGACCTCTCCCACTATTTAAAGAGCAACAGAACAACTGTTTTTTTCTCATTACTTTATACATGAACTTGATAATGTCTGATGAAATAAAAGGAAAACTGTAAACAAATATTTTTATTTTCATTAAAACATTTTACTGCGATCTTTAAAATTTGGTTGGAAGCAATTTGCATAAAATGTACAGTTATGAAACCTTGCATAATTTTTGGATGTGGGCTTCCTGCATATGGTTTATACTGTCTTTATCTATCTGTTAATAAAATATATTTTAAATTTAAGTTTTCTATTTACTTACTATTTTAGCCCTTTCACCGCTATCTTAATTTTGTGTCGTCTGCTGTTTATTTCCTATTTTCCATTTTTAGCTCGCCTGCACGAAGTGCAGAAGAGCTTATGGTATACCGGCGTCGTCGTCGTCGGCGTCCACACACTTAACGTTGGGGGTAAATGTCTTATAACTTCTGTTTCCTTTCATGGAACACCTTGTTGTTTCATACATGCATTCCTCAGATGACCCTTAATCATCCTGTAGCACATCTATGACCCACCACCCAGCCCTTACCCCAAGGTCAAAGTCACAAACTTAGCATGTTCATAAATTTAACGTTGCGGCAAATGTTGTGTAACTTCCGTTTATTTACGGTGAACGCCTTCATATTTCATACATGCATTCATCTGACAATACTTTATCGTGCTATAGCAAATCCATGACCCACCTCCCGCCCCTTACACCAAGGTTAATGTCACAGACTTAGCACATTAATAAACTTGGAGCCTATGGCATGCCCCCGGCGTCGTCGGCGTCGTCGGTGTCGTCGGCGTCAGCGTCCACAAACTTAACGTTGCGGGTAAATGCTTTATAACATATGTTTAATTTCATGGAACGCTTTGATATTTCATATATGCATTCCTCAGATGACTCTATATCATGCTGTAGCAAATCCACGACGAACCACTCAACCCGTACCCCAAGGTCAATGTCACAAAATTAGCATGTTCATAAACTTTACGTTGGGGTAAATGTTGTGTAACTTCTGTTTCCTTACAGGGAAGGCTTTGATATTGCATACATGCATTCATCTGATGATCCTCTATTGTGCTACAGCTAATCCATGACCCCACCCCCACCCCCTTTCCCCAAGATCAACATCATAAACTTAACGTTGGAGTAAATGTCTTTTATAACTTATGTTTCTTTACAGGGAACGCCTTGATATTTCATACATGCATTCATCTGATGATCTTTATCGTACTACAGCAAATCCATGACCACACCCCTTTCCCCAAGGTCAAGGTCACAAACTTAGCACATTCGTACATGCATTCCTCATGTTAATAGCTATCATGCTGTAGAAAATCATCAACTTAGTGCGTTCATAAACTTAACGTTGGGTTAAAATTTGCCTAACTTCTGTTTTCAGGGAGCACATTGATATTTCATACATGCATTCATCTTAATATGCTATATTATGCTATAGCATATCCACGACGCACCGTCCACCACTGACCCCAATGTCATTGTCAGATATTTTTTTGTTATTTATCAGCATCCATATTTTTCTCTCAAACATAACCAATCAATATCATACGCCTAAATATCAAGCCAAATTACACATTTTACCAATATTTGCCATTGTTATAGTCGTTGCTTTGTCGTCGTCCGCGTCTGTGTCGTTGACCAAAACGTACAAAAGTATGCCGCATTTTCTTCATCACACTTGATGCCAACAACTGTGCCACTATTTGAGTGAAGGCTGCCAACAGGCGAGCTTCGTTGTCTTCTGACAACTCTTGATATAATCAAAAACAATTTACAACATGCTTTGACAGCACTTCAGAATCATTTCCATTGGAAATGATTTTGAAGTGCTGTCAAAACATGTTTTTATTGAGAAATAAGGCAAGATAGAAAAGCAACAGCAGACGAAAATTGTTGTGAGTAGCGGTCTAAGGGTTAAGACATTTATTTAATTGTGTTGTTGTTCATGGTAAATTCTCTGAGGTTCATGAAATATATAATTTTTAGCCATTTTATTTGATAAATCCCGGCTATTGGATTGGCGAAAGCCGGGCGGCGGGCGAGCGGCGTCCACAATGTTAAGTTTTCGTGTTTTTTCCATTTCTCTGTTACATTTCTCTATTCTTATGGGACACGACGATAGGAGGCTTTTCATTAAATACGACACGCCATGTACTGTACCACCTAGAACTACCATACCTGCACAATTTCATAACCAACGGGTGCTCACCACATACCACTATCAAACATGTGACCTTTTTTTACCTTCGCGTATTTTCCGCGTACTCGACTTAGCCATTTTCAATGTTAAGGTTTTGTGTTTAGGTCAATTTCTCTGTTACTGTACCACATAGAACCATCTTACTTGCACAACTTCATAACCAATGGGTGCCCTCCATACACATGTACCACTATCCAGCAAGTGGCCTTTTATTTACATTGACCTATTTGTTCTCACTTACTATACCACCTAGAACCACCTTACTTTGACCTTGACCTATTTTATGCACGTAATTGACTGAAACAATGTCCAACAGTAAAGGTACATGCCCACTGAGTAGGCACAAACTGTTCTTTATATCAGATACATCATCGGAGACATTTTCTGGAAAATTAAACATTCTTTCACCATTACCCCACGTAATGATTGGCACTATTATACAGTTTATATCAGACGTAACTTCCCACACTGATATCAGGGGTGATAACATTGTTTCCTTAAAATGTAACCGGACTTTACTATTTTTTCTCTGTATTTATTTGTTGATGTGCAATGATCATACTTTATAATGTGTCGAAAATATTACTTTGTTCAGGTGACGCATTTAATTAGTAGATTCTTTCTTAATTGCTGTACCACCTGGAACCACTATACTTGCACAACTTCATAGCCAACGGGTGCTCACCATATACCACTATCCAACATGTGACCTGTTTTGACCTTGACCTATTTTCTCCACGTAATTGACTAAGTAATTTTCAACAAAAAGTTTTCGTGTTTAGATCCTGTTTTACTTTCTATACAACCTAATACCACCATACTTGCACAGATTCATAACCAACGGGTGCCCACCGCATACCAATATCCATCATCAGTAGCCGATTTCACCAACATTGCAAAGTATACTTATATAGCAAAGTATACTTTGAGGGAGAAATTTTCAATTTAAGGATAAATTTATTGATTTTCATTATACTGAATTTATTACATTATCACAGCCATTTTGGCTGTGATAATGTAATGCATTCAGTATAATAAGTATGCATACGTTTAATTATCTAACATATGCAGTCGTTAGTTCTATATGAAATAATGTATTTCGGGAAAAATAAATGATTACTCCCTCAAAGTATACTTTGCTAGATAAGTATACTTTGCAGTGTTGGTGAAATAGGCTACAGACTATTTTTTTTACCTTTACCTATTTTTTTCCGCGTCATCGACTTAGCCATTTTCAATGTTAAATTGGACAACACTCATCAGACAGCACATATGTTCACTAATATATTGTACTAATACATGTATACCAGCCTGCAACTGCATGTAGGTTTTCTAATACACTGGCTTCTTTTGACATCTTAGGCCACTGACTGTTTTTACTTTCAATCGTGGTCATAATAACATTACTAGCCAATGAATTCAATGCCTTGAAGAAAACCCGGCCTTCGTGGCTTTGTCTCGCCTCTTGTTATATTATGTTCAGTGTATTTATCAGATATCCTACAGTGAAATCGCGATGGCTTAAAATGCTATGCCTCATAATGTCGGGCTCGCTTGAAATAGCGCCGTGGTCCCGACCGATCCTCGAACATTGTCCAAGCCCCGCGGACACATTTCTCGCTATTTTGCTATACGATGGCTCGAAAATTTAATCAAGAATTATGTTTGGCTAATTTTCACACCTCCGCGTTATTACGATCAAAGGTCGAGCCGCGCTCTACCTGTCCATGAAATGTGGTTTGTTGTCAGATGCAGTTATCGATTTGATTGTTACAGTTGTTGAGTGCGATAGTTTCGAACTTAAAATTAAATAATTGCCATCTTAACTGGTTGTTGTTTCGTTTCCCATAACAACTGAACGACAAACGGCGATTTATTAAATATTTTGGGTTTCGGCCTCTCAAAGCATTTACTAGTCCAAGGTCGTTTTTCGTAGTAACTCCCGTGTGAAACTCCAGCAACCATAGTTGCACAGTAACAAGCGTTGTTCGGGTCCAACTCGAGTGAGAGCTCGAGTAAACCGCCACACGGCATGGGTTCGATTTGAGTTACTCGAGTAAGGTTCAAAGGTAAAATTAGTTTAACTCCAGTTGGAACTCTGCTTGTTCCATTGATACACTCGTTATTCGCTACAACGAAAAACGCACATTGATAATTCCGAACTTCCTAGTTACACATACGTTGCTGGTAACAACAAAACGGATATTAGATATATTGAAATTCCGATCTGTGCAGAATTAGATCAGCCTGCACAGTTATATCAGGGCCAGGCGTATTTACCCTGAACAGCTATCCATGACGCATAGAACAAAACATTAAGCACTTATCAAGTTCCTTTTGTTGCGTCGGAACATCTTACGAGACACGGATACTGAATACGTTTGAGCTGGACCCATAGACCACTGTTTCGAGTGACGTCACAACCACTCGTGCATCGCTATTTATTAGTAAATAGTGGAGCTTTTTTCATTTGATAATAATAGACATGTTTGTACATAGTTTATTTAATTTCATATGCTGATTTCAATCTGCAATTAAATACTATAAGCAGCTAAAACATGGATACATTCTACAGTGCTAAATCCGACGGGTACGGTAGTCGACAAATATACCAAAACCGCGAGATGTGAACAATGTGAACACAAGTCATCAGTTACCTTGACCTCGAGCGGTCGTGGGTCGTATGTTAAACAAAGCACCATCCCCAGTCACACATTGTGGCCAAATATTATCAAAATCAGCCAAGCGGTTCACCACGTTATTGAAAAATGATTGGTGTTACTAGCGCACGCGCACGCACCGCACGCACGCACGTACGCAAGCACGCACGCAAGCACGCACGCACCGCACGCACGTCGCGCCGCGGTTATTTCCGTTTGGCTGCATAGGGACTTCAACTCAGACTTTTGCATTCTGATACCGTCCAAAATATTGCCATAGGTCTATTATACATCTATACTGAAATGTGTACGGTTTGTTACTCCATGACGGATAGCACCAAGTGTGGAATGACATTATATTATACGAAAACAACAGGTAGCCAATCATTCGCTAAGTATAGCAACTATGTAAGTGGCACTCCATGGAAATAAATTAAAGCATTGATGAAAATACTTACACACAATGAAACATGTTACAGCAAAAGAAAAACTCTACTTAATAGTAGCTGAGCCAGACCCATGAAAACAGCGTTATCGTTTGGGTGGGGGAGGGGGGAGGGGACACATTTCCACTATATGTTATGGAAAGGTATGTACAGTCGAACCTCCCCGAACGGCCACCTCTCTACAACAACACCATTTCTCTAACAGCCGCTATTTTATATCCCAAATGGATGATTCCCTCTGTATCTAACCCTTAGACTGCTTAGCACGCAATTTGTCGTCTGTTGTTGTTTTGCCTTCTTTCTCAATAAAAACATGTTTTGACAGCATTTTAGAAATGATTCTAAAATGTTGCCAAAGCATGTTTTTGGTGAGAATTGGTGAAAAACAGCGGACGAAAAAATAGAATTCAGCATTAACCTCCCTACAACAGTCACCTCTCTCCAACAGCCAGTTTTGTGTCTTCCCATGGGTGGCTGTTGTAGAGAGGTTGCACTGTATATGTAGATATTTCCGCATGATGGCAGAAAGTCTTCGCTTAAAGATTATATGCCCATATAAGTGGACCCTCCTAACAGCAACATTTTCTGCTTAAAATGTGCAGGTTTGAGACCATTCAAGTAGCAACAATGCAAACTCGCATTTACACAGCGAAAAGGCACTGAAAACGTGACAGCCGGTAATTATAATTTACATGAAATGGAAATTGACTATTTTCGTCCAAAATGGCAACCAAAATTCAAGATGGCGGCCCTAAGCCACATATACTTCCCCACCAGACTAATTATGTACAAACTACATCAATTATTGGCAAGAGAAGTCAGTTTATGGTTGAATTATGTTCTAAGAGTAACATATAAGATGATGACATGTTTATAAATATGTAGCAATTGGGAATTTATGACAACAAATCCAATATGGCCGCCAAATATCAAAGTTGCCCATCCAGACCATTTATGTGAGTTTTAAAAATCCTGTAGCATCAAAGCAAATTTGCGTTTACACATTGTAAAACGGTATGAAAACATAATAATCAATGGTTGCAATTTACAGAACATCAAACTTGCAGTTTCGTTAAAAACTGCTACCAAAATATAAGATGGCCGCCAAAATTATAACAAGTTCGCCCACCAAGCCAACACAATCAAACTATAGTTACGTTGCAATAATTGGAATTGTATATAAACTTCCCCACATTGTTCCATTATCTGGATATGCAGTGACACATATTGTGATAGCCTAAATTCCATATATAAATTCAAGATGGCTGCCAAATGTCAACACTTCTACACTTTACTCCATGCTTGTCCTAAGACATTATATTTCAAGTAATTAACGGCAATCACAATTAATGAACTAGGCAAAATAAATTAGTTTGATAGTGTTATCAAAACCAGCTTTCATTTGAATATTTAATCATGATACTTATACAAAATGAAGATGGCTGCCGAAATTAGTATTCCACCATATATATGAATGTTGGTGTGTCAAATCCAAACACGTGTATGTATTTGATGCGCTGGTCAATTAATCACTGTGTATTATGCTTCAATTTTGAATAAAGCCATGCATTTCCGAAACCATTTATATGTACATGCTTACTGTTTACTATGTTCTTAGTGAAGTTGATATACATGTGTGTTTGATTAATCTACGATGTTATTAATATCAGTATATCTATCATCTGTTTGCATCCAAATGTATCATTTATTATTGTAATTTCAAGGGCATGGTGTGCACATCATATTAGTAGTTTAATGAATCTCGGGCATGCTACTGGTTTCAGAACGACAACAACGTTTAATGATCAGCATACTCCTCGCTGTAATGTCAATATATGTTCCTGTGGATTATATAAAATATATATAGTATACCTAAAGGCGAGCATGAAGCTGTAGGCACAGAGTTTTCAACGGGCATCAATGTACACTATAAGACCTAGCAATGTACGACTCACAACGAAACAAGCACATGCTATTTATTCACTTAGATATTACGTTAACACTGTAAGTGAGTATTTGTTTTTACATGTATTGAACGTGTCAGCCAGTTGTGTGACTCATGCGAAACTCTTTGAATATTATAATTTCACAAATCCCTATATGTTTATAGATACCACTAATATTCGAGCCAGGGTACGTGGCATAAAAATGACATTTTCGTGTTCCATTATTACATAAACAACATTATATTAGGATTACAATGATATATTACTTTCAAGTGTGTGTATATGCCATTGATAAACACTTCAATGTGTATAGCCATTGTTTATAGAAAACAGTAGCTATATGACAAATACGTCAATAAACGTTGGCAATATTAACGAATTATGTTACAGGCCCTGAGAAATCGGACGTCGTGTACGTTTGTATGTACGTTTTCTTATCCGGTACATTTATTATTCCAAATCGAACAAATCTCGCGATTCTGAACACGTATGTTGTCAAAACCGCAGTGTTTGATCTGTGTACGTGGCTGCCATAAGCTCAATGGTGTGTCGGCCGTGTTGGCTGCATGCCATATTACTTTATCTCGCGCTTACTCAATGGCATAGCATTTACCACGCAAATGTTGGAAATGTCATTGACAGGTTCATTTATTCAGATCAGTTCGTATTATATTCTATCAGACAATAGTTTCTACGTGCTCACCGAGCATACATAATTATACAAATCCAAAACATCCTGAAATCCTTGCGAATAGTATTTAACACATAAAATATGCATACATTTAAAATTGAACCGTATCTGTTTCATAATTTACGACGATATATTATGCGACAATGTCCCTGTCTATTGGTTACACGTAGCTACACAAACTTTACACCAGTCACACAGATGAAACATTGCAACTGGCAAGCATTGCAATAATTGTCTAGTGTCATACCGCTAAACACTTAGTTAACCAGATTAGCATTACAAGATGTACTTTCCAATGTAGCGTGGACGATAATATTTGCCATTTTACACCACCAGCTACACAATGCTGTTTTCAATCATATTTCCTTCATACTACATTCAACTGATATTGAAACATTTACTATCCAATTCTACAACATGTCCTGGAAGTATTTCAACAGACCACTCCATTTTAAAGGATAATGCATTGTACTAACTTAAGATTAGTCACTGGCAGACAGATAGTCGACGACAATTTCTACCTATGACAATCTTTGATGTGTATTATATAAACCGAGCGGGGATGTTCACCTGATGTTCGAATTGGCTATCATTTACCTACTATCAGAACATTTAATTCTGTTGGCGCCAACTAGTGCTGAGGGCGGATGCTGTCAAATGCAGTTATGAGTAGTATTTTACTATATATGTCGTGTTTTAAGCGTTACTTGTATTATTATGAAGTACAATGGTGCTATGACGTGCTTGTAATTACATGGCATGTGTAAAATATGTTGTCCAGCAGAGCTCGCGACAGCTTCCACAATGTTACTCAATTTGATTCTTTTTTTGAATTGACAGTGGACAACCCGTTTATTTATAAAAACAAAATTGTATCAATAAATAACAAACATGTATAACAAAGTCAGCGACCTATATAGTGTGTAGCCGATCAGTATGTGGTTATGCCCGATCTGGTAGGATTCACACTATTGGTCCTCACAATACATGCAATTATTGTCAAATTCAAAAGGCTATTGATATTAATTTGCAAAATATTCCGATGCAGTTAATATTATAATGACAAGCTGTGTGGACTCAGATTTTGATCCCACTGATGTGCGTTCTGGTCTGAGTCCACGCTAATTGTTTCACATTTAGTTGAATAGATGTCGTGATTTATTGCTTTTGCAGAGATATAACCGATTCAACTGTGGACGGACTGCAGATATGAGCTGTCTGTTCGAAGTAAAATTGGGTATTTTATACGTGTATTCTTATGCTTATTCAAAATTATTTATTTTGTAAATTTACACCTACATTGGAACCTCTCCAAACCCGGATACCTTAAGGTGTTCCACTGTAAATCAGACATGCATGGCACATTCTAGTGTGTTGCAGTCATGAAACGTCATTGTAATCAGAGATACATAACAGCAAAACACATGTAAATTAAACATCCATTTTCCCGTGTGTCCGGTTTAGAGGGGTTGCACTGTATATATAGTATTTAATAGTATTGTTGTATGTGTACATATAATATAGGGTTAGAAATGTTCACACAAAAATGGCACATTCTAGTGTTTTGCAGTCATGAAACGTCATTGCAATCAGAAATACATAACAGCAGAACACTTGTAAATTAAATATCCATTTTCCCGAGTGTCCGGTTTAGAGGGGTTGCACTGTATATATAGTATTTAATAGTATTGTTATATGTGTACATATAATATAGGGTTATAAATGTTCACACAAACAAATAATATGATGAACAGTGTGGATCCAGATCAGACTGTTTATGTGTATATTATCTCAAAAGTCACCTCTATCAGATATGTGACTAAGTTTTTCTTATATAATTGACAGACAGAAAACAATTAATATATTTACAAGTATAAATTATGTTATTACCGATCTGAGGAACATAAATGAAGACCTCGATAGACTCAATTTGATCATATTGTCCCTTCTTTTGTAGCATTTGCTTTGTTTCAGTGTACTTATGGGTGACCTGTTACATGATTGTCGCACATTACACTATTAAATGATGATAGTGTTGCGGTTTGTCAGTGTCAGTGTGTTGCCTTATTGGCCGTTTTAATTCGTCGCTGTATATTTCCTCTATGTTACTTCTCTGTGCGCCATAATAAGAAGCCAAGGAGACCGTGCGGGCATTGTAATGCCGTACTAACCAGGTTTAACTGTCTGTTCGAACTATATTGATGACTGACGATTCGGCAGGGTACGGTTTTGTGCCTCTTTACATACAACGTGAGTGGCTTTTTGTATTTTATTTTATTGGCACTGCTGTTTTCTCAGTTATTTAATTATTGAGTGACTTATGACTTAATTGATTTCTTGGTGGGTATCAAATAAAGTTTATAATAATTAAGTGATACGTATGAAACATACGCAGTAGATATCCGTGTTTATATATAATACGTGTGGTTCATCTAAATAAATGTCGAAATAGTATTACATTCCGCGGTTGTGTGAAACCTATTGTTATATGAAATATGTAGCAGTACTAGTGGTGCCTGTCAATGACGGACCACACATTAAGCAAGAAGACGTATATGGATGTTCAATATACATATATCGGACTGTACGACCGTGTGGTCTCGTCTGGGATACACTGTCTGCCGTGACACCATTATGAACTTAACATTGACAAACAACCTCCGTTACAATTTGTAAATACCATGTAATACATACCAGTTGGCCATGGCAACCAGTGTAGACCCGGATCAGACTATACAGCCGTGTAGTCTCATCTGGGATACACTGTCTGCCGTGACATCATTATGAACTTAATATTGACACACATCCTCCGTTACAATTTGTAAATACCATGTAATACTTACCAGTTGGCCATGGCAACCAGTGTAGACCCAGATCAGACTGTACAGCCGTGTAGTCTCATCTGGGATACACTGTTTGCCGTGACATCATTATGAACTTAACATTGACAAACAGCCTCCGTTACAATTTGTAAATACCACGTAAGACTTACCAGTTGGCCATGGCAACCAGTGTAGACCCATATCAGACTGTACAGCCGTGTAGTCTCATCTGGGATACACTGTCTGCCGTGACATCATTATGAACTTAACATTGTCAAACAGCCTCCGTTACAATTTGTAAATACCATGTAATACCTACCAGTTGGCCATGGCAACAAGTGTAGACCCAGATCAGACTGTACAACTGTGTAGTCTCGTCTGGGATACACTGTCTGTCGTGACATCATTATGAACCCAACATTGATGAAGAGCCGCCATTGTAATTTGTAAATATTATGTAAGACTTACCAGTTTGAGATTTTAAAATGATGATAACCATTGACTGAATAATGAGCAGTGTGGACCTAGATCTGACAGCACATATATGCAGGCTGATCTGGAGCCACATTGGTACCAGGTGTCATAGCGCCCCTTTTGCCAATCAAACCCATGTATATTCAGCTAACAAACAATATTAGCTACAGTTAAATTTCATATAGACCTATTATATATAGCTAACAAATAATACTAGAACAGATAAATTTTATACCAGTCACAGGACAGGCCCATGTCATTTGATTTATGGTGACACCATTCTTACCCTGGAAGATTTGTTTTAAAATAGATTGTTTTACATATGAAGGCTGGATTGTACTTTACATTAATACTACTGTCATGCACAGCTTTTTTTTTGTTCACACCTTTTTGCATTCCCCCCATTAGGTTTACGCACCCGCAGACTCTGTTGAGTTAAATATGGTAAGAAAAAAAATACCCTAAATAGGCAATGAGTGAAATAAAAATATTGTCATTAAATTGTCAAGGAATAGGTCAACTTCCCAAACGCACTGATATTTTTCAATACTTAAAAGATAAAAATATCACATATACTGTTTGCAAGATACCCATTTCACTCCAGGGGAAGATGAAAAATTTGTACGGACTAGGTGGGGTAATGATTGTTATTTCAGTTCATTTCGATCTAATACAAGGGTAGTAGCAATATTATTCAATGGTAATTTAGACTATAAAATACACCAGTCAAAATTCGATCCCAATGGTAACTTAATTCTACTAGACATCACTATTGAAACTAATAAATTTACACTTGTATGCCTGTATGGACCAAACTCAGATGATCCCATTTTTTTCAGAACATATCAAAAGAAATTGATGAAATGAATAACGATAAATATATTTTATGCGGAGATTTTAACCTTGTTTTGGACCCAGATTTAGACTATCATAACTATAAAAATATAAATAATAAAAAATCTAGAGAAAAATTATTAGAAATTATTCAAGAAAAATATTTAATCGACCCTTTTAGAGAAAATCACCCCCTAATGAGAAGGTTCACATGGAGACGACGACAGCCTTTTCAGCAAGCAAGACTAGATTTCTTCCTCATCTCTGAAAATACTTCACCTTCAATTAAAAACTGCATCATTGAAAATAGCTACAGATCTGATCATTCACCTGTATTGTTAAGTTTATGTTTCAACAATTTTATAAAGGGAAAACCACTATGGAAACATAACAATTCAATGCTGAAAGACATAAATTACATAAACATGATTAATGAAAAAATAGAAGAAATAAAAAATCAATATGCTATTCCAATATATAACTTAGAAAACTTACATGAAATACCAAACAATGAATTGCAATCACAATTAACGATCAACTTTTTCTGGAAACACTTATGATGGAACTATGTGGAAAATCTATTTCTTATTCTTCCTTTATAAAAAAAGAAACCAATCAAAAATAAAAATAATTAACAGGACAAATATTAGACATGGAAAAACAATTAAAGAAAGAAGACATGAATAAAATTGAAATTTTAAAATTAGAACTCCAGGAAATTCGTAAAATTAAAGTAAATGGTTCAGTTATTCGATCAAGAGCTCTAAATATAAATGAAGGAGAAAAACCAACAAAATATTTCTGTGCACTCGAATCTCATAACTTTATAAGTAAAACAATACCAAAACTTGAAACAGAAAATGGCAAAATAATTACAAATCAGTCAGAGATATTAAAAGAAACAGAACTATTTCACACCAAACTGTATAGCAATAAAGACACATATACTTATAAAGATTTATATTTGGATAATCTTTTGGAAAATGCGCATGTACCAAAATTAAATGAAACAGAATCAAAAAATCAAGAAGGATTAATCACGAAAACTGAACTAGCCTTTGAACAACCGTAGCCCAGGTACAAGCGGATTTGCATGCGAATTTTATAAAATGTTTTGGCATAAACGGGGTGATTTCAATTGTAGGGCAATAAATTATAGCTATCAGAAGGGTGAACTATCTATAACTCAACGGCAGGGTATAATAACAATAATTCCAAAAGAAAATAAATCTCGACATTTTCTAAAAAATTATAGACCTATTTCATTATTAAACACAATTTACAAAATGGCATCAGCATCTATCGCAAATAGAATAAAAACAGTAAGATACAAATTAATAAATGGGGACCAAACAGGATTTATTTCAGGAAGATACATGGGGGAAAACACTAGGCAGGTATACGATATTATGCAATATATTGAAAAAACAATATCCCAGGACTTCTTCTTATATACTTTGAGAAATCATTTGACTCTATATCGTGGAACTATGTTCATAAAGTACTTCGCTACATTAAATTCGGACCAAATATTAGGCAATGAATTACATTATTCTACAAAAATGCTCAACTATCAGTTAATCAACATTGTAACCTCTCACCTTTTTTTCAATACATCGAGGCTGTCGTCAGTGTGACACACTCTCACCGTACATATTTATCTTATGCGCCGAAATACTTGCAATCAGAATACGCAAAAATCATAAAATTAAAGGAATTAAAATAAATGGAACATACTATAAAATAACACAGTTTGCAGATGACATTAGTGCCTTCTTGGATGGATCATGTGAATCACTAAATTAAACACTTAATGAACTGGAAGTGTACGCCCATATGTCAGGACTTAAAGTTAATTTTGATAAAACACAAGTTATTTGGATTGTGGCAAAACAATTTAGCCAAGACTCAATTAAAACAAAATGGAAACCTAAGTGGAAAAATAACAGATTTAAATTGCACGGAATTACTTTTGACACAGATTTAGAAAAAAAATGCGAACATAAATTTCTCGGAAAAAATGAGGCTCATAAAAGAAAAAATCAACAGCTGGAACAAAAGGTACTTGACACCATTAGGCCGAATCACAGTCATAAAGTCTCTTCTTCTCCCATCTTTAAATCACCTGTTTATATCCCTACTTAACCCCAGTCAAACATGTGTTAAAGATATCAGCAGCATTATGTATGAATTTTTATGGCAAGGTAAATCACGAGTAAAAGGCACTATCACATGCACAAAATATGAGGATAGCATTATTTTTTAATAAGGACATAAAATGTGGGACCACCTTCTTCAATAAGGCATGGTTTGATAAGGGAATATGTTTTATAAATGACATTATCAAAATTGATGGAACTTTTGCCTCTCAAAATGAGCTTAAAAACAATTTCAACATAAATATAAACTTTCTTCAATAGTATGGCCTTGTCAAAGCAATAACAGATTGGGGTAAAAGTATGAAAATTATCAATATCGAAAAAAAGTTACAAATGCCATTTACTCCATACAAACTAAAAATATACATAAAAAACAAAACCGGGACAAAAGACATGTACCTCGCATTAAACTCCAATTCTGAAACTCCAGCTGGTAACACTAAATGGAACTCCACCTATAATTTTAACAATGAAACATGGAAGAAAATATATTTATGGCCGCATATCATAACAAAAGACACAACTCGAAAATGGTTCCAGTACCGAATAAACCACAATATTCTGACCACAAATGATTTCCTAAATAAGATTAAAATTGTCAGTAGTCCAGTATGTACATTCTGTAAGAAGTTTTCGGAAACAATAAAACATTTGTTTTGGGATTGTAAGGTTACAAAAAACATATTTATGGAACTTCAAGAATGGTTAGCGACCAACAATATAACTATTACAATTAACGAAAAATCATTCATCTTTGGGATTTACGAAAAAACAATAAGTATATTCTTACAATTAATCCTATTAGAAACTAAATACTATTACTATTATTGCCGGTGTTCAAAAATAGTTCCAATTCTCAGCGTACTGAAGCATCGAATCAACTATTGTATGAAACATCCAGGAAGGCAGCAATAATGGCCAACAAACTTTAAAACTTTATAAAAATTTATCATTTCAAAAGTTTAATTTATGTAGAAAAATACCAAAATAAGATTCATATTCAGCTAAGCTAGTTGCGGGTGCTATAATAAATCTGCTTTTGTGCGTTTTGTTTTTTTCCTTTCTTTGTTTTAACCCCTTCCCCACCCCTCCCCACCCCCATTCCACCTCATATTATAGGTTTGGGAAATAAAGAAATTATAAATATGAATCGAGTAGAAGAATATAATATACACAGAGTAATACAGGTTCAAGCAAAGACCATGATCTGACGGAACAAGCCGCGTTTTGTTTTATAACCAGTGTGAGGATCGGAACAGATTGTACATTGGCTTGTCAATACATAATGTTACCAACAACTTTAACATTTAACCCTTTCAGCCCTAAATAACTGGAATGGATTATATGTAATATGTTAATTTTCTGTCAATTCCATTCAACACAAAATACTTTTAAAATAATCGATTTATAATTTTTTTTTTAACAAAAATGAAAATTACTTGCAAAGAGTGCAGATCCTGATGAGCCGGCTCGTCTGGATCTACACTGTTTAAAAACACCTATATAAACGGCTGTAGTGTTGAAAGGGCGTATGTGCCGTGAAACACGGTGCCGTGAAACATTGTTGATATCCTGTTAATACGACCTAATCACTGCGTATGAATATGTGCGGTGACTGGGGTTATTTTTCCCATTCACGGCACTAACCTACTATTCTCTATATGATATTCGAAAACTTGGTAGTGGCATGCGATACACGTATGTCGTTAACATCGTGTTCATGAAATCCGCTGAGTGTGAAAATATAAAATGGTCTGATGGAGTAGAGTAGTTTTAGACTTAATCATGTTTACATTGTACTTCGCTAACACTTAAGTGCGTATGAAGCTATGTCTGTAATATTTCTATGTCAGTGGGACAATTGCTGTTTGATTGAATGAAGGCAATATACTGGATGTCATATCGCCCAACTTATAGGTTGAAGCTCAGAAATATTAATATGAAGATCATGTAATTGATATGAAATAGTTCACAATCGCTGTCACAGGGTCAGATATGTTTACCTGTGGCTATATGGTAATTAATTCAACATGCGTCCCTATAAATGTATAAACTATAAATGTATAAATTCCCGTAGGAAAAACCTTTTTTTGGCAATAAAATCAATATTTGATGGAATTTCATCAAATATTGTTTTGGCGGAGGGTGAATTTTTTGTTATTGATGAAAAAGTACTTACATTTAAATATTTTTTAGATTTAATGTCTTTAATAGCCAAATGTTCGTCGGCAGCAAAACATGGAACAGACAGTAGGCATTATCCAAGTATGTGTTGCATTTGCTTTACTGTGCCAATGTATTTTAAATGACATCAAATAGATAACACAATGTAAATTGATGACTAATCGTGATATTTGACGGCCATCTTTGATTTTGATACACAAAACAGTTATCCAAGTATGTGTTGCTATTGTCATGGCCATTTACTGTGTACGTATGATCGTACGTAAGTATGTTTTAAAATGTTAATTGATGATATATTAGTGACACGGTGCAAAATTAACGGAGATTGTGATTGTTGGCGGCCATTTTTGGATTTATTATATCCATAATTTCTCAAGTAATACATGTTTATTGAAGTAGAATAAGCTTTTATTTCACTTATAAAATATAATCGAATACGGTTTAGTGTGGTTGTGTAAGGTAGTGGTGTATTGGCGGCCATGTTGGCTTTTGGCTGCCATTTTCAATGAAAATGTTCTAGTCCCCCCCCCCCACCCAAGTGTGAATGGTGACCCCTCCTGGATCACCCACTATAATTAAATGGCGCATGTACGATGAATACGTTGAATGCGATGACACTCCGCGAATCTCAGCCAATCAGAAGCTTAGCGATGACGTCATCGGGAAAACTCATAATGATTAGACAATATGACTTCCCTAGAGATGATAGAAATGTCGGTGTGATTAAATTGTCTGTCGTGACGCATTGGAAGGATATACATGTAGGTTTTATCAAAAGTTTGATTGGAAACGATGTTTTTTTTCAAAGAAAAATGTTTCTTTACTGGCCCAGAGGACATAAAAGTGTAATTTGATGTTTGCGCTGTCATAAAGCAAGTAGTGACCCCAGAAATGTGCCCGAAATATTCTGACTAAGAGAAAAATGCTGATAATTGTTAAACAAATTAATGTATAGTCGGAAAACGTGTTGACATAGCTCATCAAGTAATACATCGATGCGGAGGCCTAACAATATATAAATAGGTTGCCTGTTTTGTGAGAGTCCGTTGTCTCGAGGACGTCCGAGTACGACCCATTAAAAACATATAACTAATAATTTAACAGAAACCTGTGTCACCTGAATTTATTTAAAATACATATAGAATGGAATACTTTCTGTCAGACAAGCATTTTCATAATGAATTAGCTTGTGGACAGTAAAACATGAGAAGAAAACAAGGTGTTGTAAGAAATTCCCATGACTCGGAAGGCATACTTGATCAAAAAAGCAGACGTTCGAGAATGGATCAAGGAATGATAGGGTCATGTGACGTATGAATACGTGACAGGCAGCAACATGAACATTCTCTCAAATTTTGTTGCAGGAGTAGATGTATATTTACTTCTACTATTTCAAATCCTAAATTCACCAGTAGCCACAACATGTTAGCTGAAAGCAAGCAAAATGTTTCGCACTATTTCTTCAATATGTACTACTTTCTGAACACTAAGGACCACACTCGATTTACTGGAATGAAACCTGAACACTTACCCTATGAGGATATCTCTAACTGGTTGTAATCCGACGTAGAGGTAGGGCCACATGTGTGTATTAATTGGTGTCTTGTACCCAATACTGGCATTGTACTGCACGGATACTGGAATCGACGAATATTGGCTTATCTGTTCAATTCGTGACTCGATCTGTGAAGAGTAATATTTATTATATACCTACCCATGAAATACATAGTTATACGATGTAAAATGTAAATAAAAGTCATATGTTCTCATCGATGAAATAAACAACTTCCGGTGAAAATACGACTACTTCCGCTATATATATATTCATAAAATCAATGTTCGGGAAAACAGCGCAAATAGGCTGCAAATACACATTCATTACCGTACACAGTCTAAAAAAACTGCTAATCCATGGAACGGTATATAATAAATAGAATATTCATATTTTTGCAACGAATATGACATATATATTCATCTCGTGGTGTGAAATGTCCATATGGACATTTCACACCACGAGATGAACATATATGTCATATTCGTTGCAAAAATATGAATGTCCTCTATTTAATATGTAAGTCCCGGTAACAAAATGAAACGTATTGCCGGTTGCATGTACTGTCTGTTTCACGAAATCTCCCCAGATACATGTATTACAGCTACATGTATATACACAATGTAAAATCAATTTATTTTTTCAATAATATTAAATATTTAAGAATGTGCCTTCTCTTTATTTCGTAAAATATTGAATTCATTGTAAACCCCCCCCCCCCCCCCCCCCCCCCCCCCCCCACCCCATGTTAAATTCTCATAGAGATCTTTCGTTCGTTTTCTTTGCTAGATCATTTCCAAGCTATTTAGCCAGGTTTCAGTGTCAATTTACAGAACATTTCGTTTTTCCGACTCCTCCTGCAGTGCACATGCATTTCAGATAGAGAAATCATTTTTATACGACTGTTTTAAAAAAGAAAAACTGCAGAGTTTGTGTACACTACTCCTCTAAAACCTTTCAGTCAATTGATCTGAAACTATACAAATGTCTTTTACACATATTGAAGATGTACACCTTGGTGTTTTTAAGTCGAACAATATTTTTTTAACAAAGATATATCGCCTTTTTATCTCAGCCATTTGTTCTGCATTTTTGTATGCAATTCTAATAAGGGTACAGAGTTTGTGTACACAACTCCTCTGACACCTTTCAGCAGATCGATCTGAAACGGTAGACACGTCTTCTACACATATTGAAGATGTGCACCTTGGTGTTTTTTGGCCGAAAAAATAGTTTTTAACAAAAATATCGCTTTTTAGCATAGCCATGTTCTCTACATTTGTGTATGCAATTATATATAGGGAACAGAGTTTGTGTACACAACTCCCCTCAAACCTTTCAGTCTATCGATCTGAAACTTAACACACGTCTTCTACACATATTGAAGATGTGCACCTTGGTGTACTAGTACTTATAACTTAAGACAAGTACTGAGTCTTGCCGAGTACTTGAAAAGTGTTACTCGAGTAAGTACGAGTACAAGTACGAGTAGCACATCCCTGGTGTTTGTATACCTAAAAAGTATTTTTTAACAAAAATATCACCTTTTTAACTTAGCCTTTTTTCTCTACATGTTTGTATGCATTTATATATAGGGAATACATGTACATATGCATCTTGGTGTTTTTATGCAGAACATTATTTCTTGACAAATATATAGACTTTTTAACTTAGACATTTTTTCTACATTTCTGTATGAAATTCTATATAATTTCTACATACAAATCTCTACCTAAATTAGCATACCAGTTTATCACAGCAAGAGGAAGAAATAATGATATCGATTTTCAAATTCTCATTAAGGTTTCTGCCAATGTGACGGCTTCACATTTCTGCATCTTCGCTGTCCCGCAGGGGACATGGATTTTTTTTTATTAATTCGTTCCCACGAAATAACAATTAATTCGTTCCCTCAATTTAACAATTCGTTCCTCGAATTAACAATTCGTTTCCACAATATAACAATTCGTTCCCTCGAATTAACAATTCGTTCCCACGAAATGACAACTCTTTCCCTCAATTTAACAATTCGTTCCCTCGAATTAACAAATCGTTTCCACAAATTGTGTTGGCGCCCAGCGAATTGGCAACGAATTGTTAAAATTGAAGGAACGAATTGTTAATTCGAGGAAACGAATTGTTAATTCGTGGGAACGAATTGTTAAATTGAGGGAACAAATTGTTATTTCATGGGAACGAATTAGTAAAAAAGAATTATACGTCCCCTGCGGGGCTGCCAAAAAAAAACGTTTGCATTGTTCATATAGGCGCAACATTTGGGCAGGTTTCGTGCAACAAATGGTAGTATACAGGGGGCCGTTTCACTAAACTTCGTAAGACTAAAATGTTCGTAAGTGCAAAATTATGATAGTCTGTAAATATCATATTAACATTGTTTTCTTGTAAACAATTGTTGGATTTACATTTATTGAGCATAGGCTGCATATGCAGCCTATGCTCAATAAATGCAAATCCATCAATTGTAGTTTCTAGACGATCCTAAATTTGCGCTTACGAACATTTTAGTCGTAAGAAGTTTAGTGAAACGGTCCCCTGGTTATTGATATGATAGTTGGTTGTACTGGGGGAAGTTTGCCGTGCAAAATGAATTGCACAGGCATTTGCTAGTGATTTGATGTTTTACTGTTTGGTAAAATATTCAAGTTTCTCTTTAAATGCCCTGTGTCTCAGATATGCCTGGAAAGTGATGAAAAAGATTAGGAAAAAATAGTTTAATTTTAGATTTGTATTTCTGAAGGTAATTGTACCTACAAGTCACCTGGAAAATATATTCAAGCGATGGTTACTAATTTATTTAATTTAAATGAATTGCACTAGTATGGTGTAACATTATAGCCCACCGTATCGTGTACTACCAAGTATCGTGTACTACCGAGTGCATAATAATATTATGACAATGTTAACTGGTAACAGTCAGTCCGCACTGTTAAATACCATGAATTTGATAAATAATGCCGTTTGTTTAGGATAGCTAGAAGTGTACAATTTGCTCGCTACAACGCTATGCACTCCATTTGGCTGGTTAGGAGGTCAGATCCATGCTTGGTCGCCTTGAGCCGTTTTATAGTCAGAGATTTCGGCTAATTTCGAATAAATCCACTATACGATCGATTGCATGCAAATAAAATATGATTGCAAAACTACGTTGTTCGTCTTAGAGAGGTTCCAGACCAGTTGATCATTTCACCAACATTGCAAAGAATACTTATCTAGCAAAGTATACTTTGAGGGAGAAATTTTCAATTTAAAGATAAATTTATTAAATTGTATTATACTTCATTTATTACATTATCACAGCCATTTTGACTGTGATAATGTAATACATTGAGTACAATAATTCTGCATACTTTTAATCATCAAATATATGTAGTCGTTAGTTCTATATGACATAATGCATTTCGGGAAAAATAAATGATTACTCCCTCAAAGTATACTTTGCTAGATAAGTATACTTTGCAATTTTGATGAAATCTGCTACAGGTCAGGGGCCCGTTTCACTAAACTTCGTACGACTAAAATGTTCGTAAGCGCAAATTTAGGATCGTCTAGACATTTCAATTGATGGATTTACTATGCTCCATAAATTGGACAAACAATTATTGGATTTACATTTATTGATTATAGGCTGCATATGCAGCCTATGCTCAATACATGTAAATCCAATAATTGTTTAGTGAAACGGCCCCCTGATTCGCGTGGTGTTCTCAAGAACGTTACAATGGACACTACGACCAGTATAGACACATATCATCCTGCGCATCCGTAGGCGATTTCATCAACATTGCAAAGTATACTTTTCTAGCAAAGTATACTTTGAGGGAGAAATTTTCAATTTTATGATAAATTTATTAATTTTTATTATACTGAATTTATTACATTATCACAGCCATTTTGGCTGTGATAATGTAATAAATTCAGTATAATAATTCTGCATACTTTTAATCATCAAATATATGCAGTAGTTATTTCTGTATGAAATAATGCATTTTGGGAAAAGTAAATGATTACTTCCTCAAAGTATAGTTTGCTAGAAAAGTATACTTTGCAATTTTGATGAAATCGGCTACTTATCAAGATCCCATTCAGCCAGTGAACCACCCGTCAGACAGTACACGTTGCTGTGACTGAAGAAATGGGGCTTATGGGTTTTGCGACCAGTGTAGGTCCAAATCAGCCTGTGCATCCGCACAGTCTGATCAAGATCTGCACTGTTCGCCATTCCATCAATGACACCGATCATCATTCTAACAAGTAATGTAGGTCGTTATCAGGCTAGATGAGTGTGCTATTTGATCAGGGGTTACATTGGTCACAAATCCCATAAGTCCCATTTATTCAGTCACAGCCACATATAATGCTACCAGACTGAACATGTGTGCTACAGATCTCGGGTTAGACGGGTGTGCGAGCGAGTGGGAGAGAGAGAGAGATTTGCAAAGTTGAACCGCTGGCACGGGTTATATTGTTGTTGCCTTTATCATGTTTGATGCAGGACATGTATCTGCATGTACCTCATGTGTCGAATTGCGGGTGCGCAACATGACGTGGGTTGTGTCGTACATATGGCGGGAAACATCGATGGGTGTCGTCGTGTTGCGACTGAAGTATGTATATCCATAGCCGGCGCGGAACTCACATACCACCATGTAGCCCAGTCCGTCCACTGTATACAGCTGGTACTCCCCGTCGGCCGCAGACGAATTCAGAAGTTGAATGTCCAAACACGTCTCTAATTAATATGTAGAAGTTATTGTTCACATATTAAAACTTTTTGAAAATCAATAGGGTTCTTCATCTTGCCGTAATAAACATGTATATCAAATTTAGCCAGTTTTAATTTTCGCACTCTGTACCCTTGTCCACTCAATAACTGAAGTTCTACTGGGCGCATCGTGAGTTATTGAGTGGACAAGGGTACAGAGTGCGAAAATTAAAAATGCCCATCAACGGGAGATAAGTCATCGGCAAATTTTGAAAATCAAAAGGCTTGTTCATCTTGCTGTGCCATCATAACAATTTTGAAAATCAAAAGGCTTGTTCATCTTGCTGTGCCATCATAACCCCCACCCCCCCCCCCCCCGTACATGTTACGAGCCGGCTCATCTAGATATACTATGTTTGCAAACACGGCCAAAGAGGTCTGTAATAAGGGTTCATTATATGTCTGGTATTTTCCTACATCCACCGTTTATTATGTACATTTGCAATTCGTCAATGAGCTCTTCTATTTCACAATTAACTTCACGTCTGAAAATAGTTTCTCGTCAGTTTCTTTTCTAATTCTCGAGGATTCAACATCGACTCGTTTGTCGATGACTTTAGTAACCTTTTCGCTTGTTGTACCTGTCATTTTCTGTTCTGTCCGGTCTAACTTTTCTTCAATCAAATCTATCCGCCTATTATGTATATCATCCACCATTCTCTTAATCATTGTCTTTATATCTATATCAGTGTCTACACGGACATCTGCCATAATCAAAATAGTCTGCTTCCTTTCTTCTATGCTAGTATTGGCTCCATTTGTCTCTCTATCTTAGATGCTGTCACAAGTGGATTGTTTATAGCTGCTGTACTTTTTTATGAATGATAATGTTCTTTGTGCTGTTACTTCTGGCACTATTCACAGAGTTGCCATTACTTGCAGCAAACTGAGTTTCAGACTAGCATGTTTCTTACCCTAACAGTACTTCTATTATCTGTCACATTTGTTTTAAGAATTTGCACTCCCTCCTGTCATTATCGCCATAGACTTCAATCCAGCGGTCATTTAATTTCAATCTGTACTCTGTGAAACAGCGACCCAACGCCAGTCTGTTTGTGCTTCTATTTTTCTGCTTAATCAAACGCTGTTTAGCATTCATTACATTGCATTAAATGACCCACGCCTTATTATAATTGGTTTTGCTCTCCAGGCATCGCGATATCAATTTCTTCCAATAATGTGTTGTATTGTGTTGTACCTTTTCTTATTACATTGTATTTACCTATATAAACATTGCGATCTCAGTCGAGTTAAACAAATTACTCTTTTACATTATGCATTGAATATTCACCAACAGTCACCTTCATTGGCATAAATAAATACCACAACTAATTTACTATATTTTGTATGTAAAAATACAGAGCACAGGTATCCGTTCGATTGAACACTAATTTACGCTGCTTCGAATGCCGTTGTGCGTGTAAATGAGGTATAATTGAAATTAAAAGATATAGAATTCCAGAGCAAGTCGGAGCGAAGCGTTAATTTGGCTCAATGTATTGCGATTCAGGAATCATTTAATTGTACCGCAGTCACATACTGGCGCGCTTAGTCGGACCGCTAAATGTAATTCTGCGTTGGAGTAATTGGAGGCATAGCAAAATAACCACAGACGGTACTGTACAACCGATTTATACTGCGACGACATGACCTAGCTTATCTATACAATGAAAACTGATTAATCTGACACCTTGGTATACCGACACACTGTTTATTTCGACACATTCAAAACGTCCCAGCAAACACCCATTAGTTTCCATGTAACACCTGCTATTTCCGTCATCCGACACCCTTTCATGACCCAGTAGCCCAATTAGTGCTTAAAATTGTCTATGTAATCCGACACGTATGACGTCATCATCTCTGCCTAACTTACAATTGACACTGTTATCTAGTAGGGTCATTTCTGAGGATTGCGTGACCATCATGTTCCTACCTTTTTCTTTATTGTTGATTTGTCACTTTGAACCATTTCAGGAAAAAAAATAGCTTCTATGCATTTTTCAAAAATGATGGGAACACGTTTTAGAACACAAAATTCAAAATGGCCGCTAACGCCATTTTGAAATATATAAAATGCATTATCTTTGTAATGAGATAAGCAAAACACACAAATGAGGTGTCGTTTGCCAATAAGTATAACATGCCAAAATTACTGGTATGGTTACTGGACCTTTAAATCTAAGATGGCCACCGTCCACGGTCTTCAATACATACTAGGCCATAGTGTTAGTGGGAGCCAAGCTATAAGTTCAACTAATGTATATATATTCTTTAAGTTTAGCATGCCATACCTGCTGAAGGGTTTGTGTGTTGGTTTGAAAGTCATTTAGCCCTTTAAATCCAAGTTGGCCGCCGCCCACCATCTTGGACAATATAAAACACAATATTTCTGAGCGAAAAATTAAGCTAAAGGTACACATGGTGTGACATTTTCACTAATTTCAGCAGACCACACCTACTGAAAGGACTGTTTGTTAGGTTGGAAGTTATCGGAGCTTGGAAATCCAAGATGGCCACCATCTTCCATCTTGAAAAAACAAAATACAACATTTCCAAGATAGCATATAGGATAATATTCAGGAGTAGTTCACACATTTCAGCAGTCCACATCTGCTGCAAAAGCAGTTTGATAATTTGGAGGCTTGCAATGCCTTGAAATCCAAGATGACCGCTGTTTTGTAAAATTCTAAATGTATTATAAATGGGGAAATATAAGTTAAAATTACGCAACAAATCTGTTTTCTTGCAAGATGTATAACCTTGAAAACTTGTTATTGCTTGGCTGTATATTATACTTAATGTTAAATTCAAGATTTCCTCTGTATTCCATCTTGAAAGTAAACATAAACTGCAATAAATCCACGGCCAAATAAGATGGAGAATCAAATTGTGTGGCTGTTCTCAATGATAGAAGATGGGAGAAACCACAGGTATTATTTGTTATTGTTTAATCTTAGGGTAAAATATATTGTGATGCTGGCCTTCCATGGATAACAAAATATAAGATCGCCACTATCAGCTGTCTTCAAAATCATACAGTGCTCCACTATTAGGACTATTAGGTCTAGTGAACGCAGAAGTACACATTTTGTATCCAATCGTAGGCAAATCATGACCAAAATGGTGACATTATTCCATCTTTAAAGGCATACATATTACTATTAGTGTTATGTTATTATGACTTCTAAGGTTTCTACACGAGTCCCAGTAAGTTAATGAATGTAGAAGATGTGTTGCATGTTGGTCTTACTTCTACTGATAGGTATCAGTCTATTTTCCATATCAACTAATCACTGACTGAACGTGTTGCTAGCTATATACTGCTCGCAGGTCGTCCATCATATTTCTATAAAATGTATAAGATGAATCTGCAAGGTGGCCACCTCTAGTGATATATTTAGTTTGATTATAAATCCATTATAAATTCTTGATGAATCCATCTTATATGACAACTTAGCTCTCCAGGCATATATATGACATGTGTGAAGAGTCAGTGGTGACCTAATTACTATGAATAAAATAAACAATTACATATTGACATACTCCCCTTCTACACACCGAGTCTGACCATGTTCATCATTACACATATACACACTATATGTTTCTCAGCATAAGATGGTGTGGAAATATATATTGATCACTGATTGATGCTATTGATAAGAAATTACTACACACCAGACAATGTAACCACAACTCAAATTAACTAATAGCGGATAGACCCGTATTATAAATAGGAAATATGATTACACTATAGGCTTGACAAGTCCATAGCACCACACGTAATATATATTGGCATAGTTGTATCATCCATTCCCAGAGCATCAACTAAGCATAAACTATCAGGAAGAGGATGCCAATAATACTGATAAGAATTATGATTTCGACAACTGACAATTTCTGATAAATTTAGACACAACTAGCTAATTAAAGTCAAATATCCAATGCCATATCACTATCTACAATCTTAGAAATATATGTATGTATTCGGTTCGATGTTTATCAGTATCTATTATTATACAAAGACATGTATCTGATGCATGAAGTCATGGAGTTGTTCTCACATACATCAAAAGGAAGCATGTTGCTGGTTATGATAGCTTCTAGCACCAACGCACTGAAGAAGTGAGGATATCATACACACTATCACACACACATGTCACTGAATGTGGCTCATGTACTATATTAAGTGTGATAATGTGATAATAGACGTAGATATAATTTATATATATTTTTGATTGGAAATAATTGTCCAGCAGTCACACATTCAACATACTATCATGTTTAAAAGTACCGAGTCCTAGGTGCAAAATCACATGGCGTGTCTCATATGTGGTTGCAATCTTGAAATTCGACAGTCATCATAATCTCTAAGGTAACACAACATTATTTAAATCCAATATAGAATGCCAACATTAATGAGAAATCACACTGTTTGTACATTTATTTATACGCAGTCTCACAACTATTGTATTTTCAATTTTCAAGATAGCATACGGTGGCAATCTTGGATTTCCTGATCCTGATAGCATCCAACCTAACAAACAACCCTTCCAGTAGGTGTGGTCTGCTAAAATTAGCAAAAATGTCACACCAGTTATACATTTAGCTTAATGTTCCCCACATAAATATTGTGTTTTATATTGTTCAAGATGGCTGATGGCGGTCATCTTGGATTTAAAGGACATACTGACTTTCAGACCAGCACACAACCCATCCAGGAGGTTTGGATGCTAAAATTAGTATATATATACACATTATGTTTTCCTGTAAATGTAATGTGCAGTATTATGTATTTTTAGATGATGGACGGCAGCCATCTTGAATTTCAAAGTCCAAACTAAAGATTAACCATACCAGCAGTTTTGGCATGATATAATTATTGGGAAACGACACCTCATGTGTGTTTCTTGCTTGTCTCATTAAAGAGCTAATGCATTTTATATATTCAAACATTTCGTTGGCGGCTATTTTAAATTTTGCGCTCTAAAAAGTTTTCCCATCATTTTTGAAAAATGCATAGGAGCTATTTTTTCTAAAATATTTCAAGTTGACAAATCAACAATAAAAAAGGTAGGAACATGATGGTCACGGAATCCGCGGAAATTACCCTACTATATTGTAATTTCCTTGGAAATTTTCCGCATAGTCTGATAGTGAAAGGTGGTACCAGGTTAATGATTGACAGTTGTGCCTCGGCATTTATCGATGGGCGATTGTAAACAAACCAGATTTAGATTTACGGAATTTTACGAACGTTGCCGAACTGAAACAAGGTCATAATCAGCTGTGAATCATTGACACTCATTGTGACCGGATGCTATTTGCAGGGGAAAACAACCTTGCTACATGTGCGTTCAGTGTATAGACCCTGATCAGTATCAACATCAGTCAGCAGGCATATGGGGCAATTTACACAGTTGTTTTATGTTTATAAAAGTTTCGACAACATTGACGATACAATACATTGATTCAGGGGTTGTATTATCCCTTACAAAGCTGAATTAAATTTTATTGCCTGAAGTTTATTTTTTTTATTTTCCATCTTCTCAACAAAACACATGGTTTGACAACACATTTGAATTAAAGTGCTGTTACACCATGTTTTTATTGAGAAAACAGGCTAGAAATACAGCAACAGCAGACGACAATTGTTTTGTGTAGCGGTCTAAGGGTTAATACAATATACAAGCAGGTCACATTGCGGATGTGGATTTGATTCCACTACATGTACATACTTGTTTGGCTCTATAAAACAATGGATACAAATGCATGCAGTTTGTACACATACATGCGAAGAAACCGCCGTCACTATAGCAATGAATGGCATTTGTGTGGAATTTATCGGGGTAAAAACTTGGAAAAGTCGCGGGAATACTGGACTTAGGCCGGAAGGCCTCGTCCAGTATTCCCGCGACTTTTCCAAGTTTATATCCACAAAAAGGCCATTCAATGATTCAATGATTCAACGATGATGTCGACGACTCCTACGCTGAAATTATTATAGGAATGAATGGCCTTTTTTGTGGAATTTATCGGGATATAAACTTGGAAAAGTCGCGGAATACTGGACAAGGCCTTCCGGCCTTCGTCCAGTATTCCCGCGACTTTTCCAAGTTTATATCCCGATAAATTCCACAAAAAAGGCCATTCATTCCTTATAATTCCAGCATTTGAAATAAATTCATCAAGAAAATGTGTTTATTTTCCGTTTTCTTAAGAATTATTTTAACTGCGCCTCACGGTTACGGAAAGTAGTTCCGCGTGGGAGTTTACAGGGATATAAATTTTGGACAGAGACTTGCTTCGAGCCAATCAAATGTTAGGGAATTGTGTAAATATTGTTGTGCTGGAATTATAAATGTGTAGTTTTTAGTACTGGTGTAACAGTGACACAATAGTGTACTTTCTTTATTTTATTCCATAACATGCTTATCAAATCCGTGGAATGATATCATTAACGGAAATTGACGGAAATTGCCGTCTGCTGTTTTTCATTTTTGCTTTAATTCTTAACAAAAACTTGTTTTGACAGCACATGAGTGTCGTCTCCACTGGAGACGATTCTCATGTGCTCATTTCTCATTTGTCGATAAATATTGAAAATAAAACATTTCCAGCAGACGACAACATTTAATTCAGCGTAGTCAGGGTTAACATGTATGCAGGTTTATGTGGTAACATTCATTTTTCAGCCTACCATATAATTCAGTATGTGGAAAATGAATGGCTGGTATATTCTCACACATAAACCAACATGTACGTGGCAGTGACTGGAGAAATGGGGATTTTGCGACAAGTGTAGATCCAATTCAGCATGTGCATCCGCAGAATCTGCACTTTTCGCATATCCTTCTATGAAACATCGGTCATGCTGCTAAGAATGGAATGGTGCTTAACGGCAACACAAAATAGTATCATTTAGGGCAAATATAAGCACTACAGATTGTCATTTGGGTACAAGGGTGTGCTATTTGATCAGGAGCAGAGCCGGACAGTTCCATAAGCCCCATTTCTCCAGTCATAGCACATATCTCACCTAGCAGTAAGCACTTGAACTCCGGCAACCTCCAAGTTCCATTACGTTGGCAGGTAATTTTCGCCATCCCCTCCATCCGGCTGTTTGGAAGACAACGGTAGGTCCTGTGCACACCAACTGTCCGGATGGTATTTTTGTAAATTGCCGAGTTTTTGACTGTAGGTGTCGCTTCCGGGCAAACTGAAAACAAAACAGCAACGGCTACACTTTCGTAGAGAATAGCCAGCTAATGTGTTGTGGTATCAACGTATTGGCTTAAATGAGCAAACGCGTAGGAATTCCGAGGTTCGACACATACGGTTTCCGAACCGAACATCACCATGCCGGTTAATAACGTAGACTATTGTATTATGGGATTCTGAGCAGTAAAGAGTGTGCATAGCATATATGATGAATTATTGGGCTTTTTGTGTAATATGTATTCAATTGCTTCAATATGTTAATCAAAGTATATGTGTACTACCGGTATTCACTATTGAATTTGGGAAACATTTCGGGATGGGTGCGCAACTTTTTTTTGATTAGTATACTTTTTAATTGTTTGAGCTCCATGCAGACTAGCATCGAAAACGTGGGTGGGGTATGGTTTAAGAAAAAATGGTATATTGCAAGAATACTGATATTTGGTAGTTTATAACGACATAGCCACTGAAAAATATATTACTAGGTGTCCACCGACTTTTTCTGGTAATCCAAAAAGTCCATTTGGTATCACAATTATCCATTTTTGAATTGCACTGTTTACATTGGATTCAAATCCATTGAAACCGGAAGTCTGGTGACCTATTGCATGTGTGAAACATTTCAGTATGTTCCAAAATTCAAAATATTTTTTCCAGACATGGACGGTAATAAAATGTAAACAATGCAGCCTCCCTAAATCGGACTCGTCGACAATCTATGTGTATTGAATGTTGACATGTTTAACTCTAATGTATCTCTAATAATAATGTATGGTCATGGTTGTCAATGAAGCAGACATGTATTGGAATGTTAATACATCCGAGTTACAGTGGAATCTCTCTAAACCCGACACCCTGGGGACCCGCCAGGGTGTCCAGTTTAGAGAAATTCCACTGTATGTATCAGCTTACATGCGGTTATACAGACTGGCCCCGGGATACAGCGCTCCGTACTGCCACACGTGTGGTTGGCACAGTCACCCGCCAGTACCTGTAATACATTGAGTGTATACACCACCGCCTGCGCTAATCTCGTCAAAGAATTTAATTTATTAAAACATATTTGAATGGTGCTTGAAAGCAAGCAACTTGATCGGCTAAGCCTGACCTGTGTTAAAGCTCAGGCACAACCAATCAAATTTCTTGATTGCGAGTTGGCATTGCTAATAGCTGTTCAGAAACATTGATAATCTGGGCAAGATTAACGCAGGCCGTTGTGTAGGTACCCGTTCTGTTCGTTTCAACAGACAAATACTGATGAAGTTTGTCCATGTAATAAAATACAGCTACCAATATACATGTATATTCCTGATAACGTACATCATTATTATTATTATGGCATACATGTCTTACTTTATGTATTAAACTAATATATTGATTATACCCCGGGCATACGAAGTATGTCGAGGGGTATATATTTTTCGTAATTCTGTCCGTCCATTCGTCCATCAGTATGATTTGCGTTAAAGTTTTCAGGTACCCATTACCTCTGCAACGGTAAGTCGGATTTACTTCAAACTTCATATACTTCCTTATCATCATCCATATTTTCATTCCATACCACACCTATGGCCTTCATGTTCAAGGTCAATTTACTTACAAATATGTGTCCCTAAGATTTGCGTTAAAATTTTCCGGTTCTCATTATCCCTGCAACGGTAAGTCGGATTGACTTCAAACTCCATATACTTCTCCTTATCATCATCCATAGTTTCAGTCCATATACCAGAGGCGCCGGAGCTGGGGTGGCAGGGGCGGCGGCCGCCGTCCCAATATTTTGGCAAAAAAAAAGTGTTTTTTTTAAATCTACAAAAATGTGTATGAGATACCTATTAAAGTTGTATCTTAAATGCAGCAGAATGCAGGAAATGGCATCTAGAAAAAAATCGGGGGGTGGGGGGTGGGAATGCCCCCAGACCCCCCTACCACTCCTTCGCTTCGGTCGGGTTGACATTCGCCTCCCAAATATGTATTTGCTTTCGACGCCCCTGTATACTTCTCCTTATCATCATCCATATTTTAACTCCATACCACACCCATGTGGCCTTCATGTCCAAGATAATGGTCAAATTACTTAGACATTATCGTTAAAGTTGTTTTTTTAAATATTTGCGTTAATGTTTTTGTTTGTCGGTCCAGGCGGCGGCCGGGGATATCCGCGAGTCTCTGCCCACTTGTTCTACTGTCTGTTTCACGAAAGCCGCCCAAATTTTACGGCTATATAAACAATTAAAAAACAATATTTTTTTCGATATTAAATTATAGCAAAATTTAAGAATGAGCCTTCTTTTTATTTCGTGAAATTTGGTCCAATATTGATTTTATTACGAAAAATGAGTTCTCTATGTGAATTTAACACGGGAAAAAAAAGGTGGAGAACCTGGAGGAGGAGTCGAAAAACGAAAGATTTTGTAAATTTATTCTGAAATCCAGCTAGATAGGTTGGAAATTATCTAACTAAGAAAACAAAAGTTAAATTTTGAAAATTGGTCCACTATTTCTGAAATTAGAAAGAAATCCCCATGTTAAATACCCATAGACATCTGTGAAGATGTCTATGGGGATTTAACATTGGGGAAATTGTATTTTCGTAATAAATTCAATATTGGACCAAATTTCACGAAATAAAAAGAAGGCTCTTAAATTTCCTTTAATTTAATATTATCGAAAAAAAAAATTGTTTTTGCATTATTTATATGGCTGTAAAATTTGGTCAGGTTTCGTGAAACAGACAGTAGTTTCATAGGACATAAAATGGTTTATTCTGAAATCAGTAAATTAATAAATAACATAGTATATCATATCATATTACATTAGCACCCATGTATCATTATATTAAATTAATTCTACTTACGGATGACCAGTCTGTTATATCGAAAAACATATAATCCGCATCAATGGTAACCATGCTCTTCTGTGCCGAGGTGCTGTTCTTGTTGTTGAGTTCACACTTGCGGTCCGGTTTTCTCCAATTAATCGACTTACAGTCCCGGACCGTCATGCACTTGTACAGACATTCCGCCATACCCGTGCACGTAGACACGTCAAAGGCGTGGCCGGTCATGCGCATTGGTCTACGAGTATATGTTTGTCGGCTAAAAGTGTTTTCTGCGACGACTGGTATCGACACCAACATAATCATAAACCACAGAGACATTTGCTGCAGCCTGAAATATGTCGCCATTGTTTTACACATGTTGATCATAACTATCTCGTCAGTACAATGTATCAGAACAAAAAACCACGTGGACGTAACCCCCTTCGTGTAAAAATGACAACATGGACATAACCCCCTTCATGATTTTTACAGGGTGGACAAAACCCACTTCATCGTTTTTACAAGGAGGACATAACCCCTTCTGAGTTTTTAATTATATAAATCATTGGGGGTTTTGTCGAACTTGCAAAAATGATGAAAGGGATTATGTCCACCCTGTCAAACCCGAGAAGGGGGTTATGTCCACCTTGTAAACAAACATGAAGGGCATGGGCGGATCCATATTTGGGGCGGGGGTGTCCTATTTTCGAGCTCCACAGAGTGAAGCGAGTAAGCTATGGGGGTCCGGGTCCATTTAAATTCAGACTCCAACAGGTGGTAAACTGGGATCGATGTAAACTCCGTGGAACCCCCCTCCAGATCCGCCCCTGAAGGGGGTTATGTCCACCTTGTAAAAATGACAAAGGGGGCTTTGTCCACCCTATAAATTATGGGTTATGTCCAAGTGGGTCATTTTCACACGAAGGGGGTTATGCCCAACATGTTTTTTGTCCTACATTCGTTGTACAATGGCACAACGCTAACGCAATAGTCTTCACACTGTAATTCATCTATGTTGATAATGTATCTTCATGTTCAATCGTATACATAGCATATTTTTGTATACAGTGTGAGCATCAAGTGATGCCATCCATCTGTGTGATTTATGTAAAAGTTATTTTTCACATATTAGGCGAACAGTATTAGACATAAAATCGGAAAAGAATAAGCCATAGATGAATTTTTCAGTATAGGTCCGAAATATCATTAAGAGATGGCGTCCAAGAGGGCTGCCATAAATTTATTACACAAATACATGTGACTATAATGAACATATTCACACATAGGGTGGCAGCATATCACTGAACAATGCATATATTAACCTTTTCAATTGTCCCAATAGTTAGTGATCTCATCAGGGTGTATGTAGCTACGTGGTTAAATATACATGTATATGGTATTTACAACTTTTAAGTCAAATTCGTAAAACCGTTAACGCAATGTAATTTGATATTTATCTGGTGTAGGAAGACCAAATGTATGGATGGTAACAACAATAAGTTTGACACGACTTTGCGTTGCAAATCTACGTATAAGTTATTTAAAACAAATGGAAATTTTGTGAAAAACGTTATAGCACAATCTGATTATGATTGGAGATATATACGTGATGTACATTTAGGACAGTCTCTCTTATGGATGGACGGACATATGTCATCATGACCACTATGTCTCGCTTTCCACGATGGACTCGACAAGCAATTACTTTAGCATACGCCTATATTTTGGAATTAATACTCATTAACTATATGTTTGATCAAATAAAGCATCTTGCAATAAAGTATGAAAGATCCATCTAATTCACTTACTTTCTGTTCTCTTCGGTGTACCGTAAAGTCATACGTCATATGTATGCATACCAGAACGCATTGAAACATGTCTCATCTTATACACGATATACGGAAAAGTATATTGCAAAAAAAAACAACCAGTATGAATCGAATCGATTCAATCATCGCTCTAGACAAGGGATATACATATCAATCATTTTATATGGTGACATGAATATTATGCATGGTAATAATATGGTGGTATTAAATCTATTGTATAGTTGGAATGTCACATAATAACCCCAATATTACATTCGAATATTGTCCAAATGTCCAACATGTTTGCTCAGTTTAGAGAGTTAAGAGTTGTTGACGGCCATATTAGATGCCATTTTGATTGTATTACATTTCACAATTTGGAATATTATGATTCATTAGTTATATTCCATATGTTTCGGCACATTTATTTCCTGATTGGTTTAGTTGATTTTGAACTAGTTATGATTTTCTTTAATTTTGGTGGCCATTTTGGACGCCATCTTGGTTCCTGGATTAAGCTCCAGTGGGATTGATGGGGAGTTTTTATATGTTATTACTAATCATATTTTGGTAATTTTCAGCTTCGGCTTATTTTTTTCCGATCTCAACCTTAATACTCTTTAGGCCCTGGGCGTACCGGCATAACATCGGGTTTTTAGTACCATCTCTGCGCACCAAATATTTTTGTTACCAATGTGACTAAACATATATAATTTATATATTCCCGCATGATAGAGCTCCAGAAGTAGTAGCCTAAGCCTAGTAATTTGCATGCACAAGATGGCCGCCAATGAAAAAGTACTTTACTTCATGTAGGGGCGTATCGTGTTGTGGAAGCAGTTTTAAACAAAGCACAAAAATACCCATAAATTTCAGGCAATTAATACTCATAATAACCACACACATATATAAAACTAACATAGTCCCAAGGTGTTTTAGCCGGGTATGGAAGGTGTTCGAGCCAATTCCCACCCTTAAATATGAGCCGAATCGAATCCCAAGGTGTTTAGCATATTCGTATTAATAATAATACGCAACAAAAACATAACATTTGTGGTATAATAAAGGTGTTATATTCCATATACTGTACAATATGGCCTACCTTATGAAATGCATATCGTGTTTCTGGGATATTTATATGCAAAATCGTTGTTTCGGCAGTCACATAATGGTTAATGCAAACGCATTTCTGATATGTGATAACTCACATGTTATACAATGCTTATAAACCAATTTCACGATAAAAAGAGAAGTGTGAAAATCCAAAATGGCCGCCATTTTATACTAATTTCTTAAACTATACTTATAACTTTGTTATCAATGTCGGTACCACATACCCATTCAAAAATGCAAAGATCACACGCATGTTATACACATTCGACATCAGTTTCGACATGCCTAACGAAGTTTCTCAATACTCGTTTGAGGCAAATATGATTTGCATACTTTCAACATGGCCGCCATTTCGTACAATATGTATAGCAATGAAACCCCCATATACATTATACATCTGTTTTAGTATGACTAGAAACTGTAATACATACCCGTTTTTACATTTACAATACAGTGTACGTTGTGCTTAGCATGCGATTTGGCGTCTTTACAGGTGTTTGTTTGATGGTTAAAAGTGTAATATCATGAGTATATGAGTCTGACATGCCTGTTTGAACATGTAGCGAACAGTATATACCACTTCATTCGTTTAATAGTTTGACTTACTCATTGCTTTCTTTATGTTGATTACTGACCTCAGGGAAACATGATGGCAAAGCAAGCACTATGGTCATAATGTGTGTTTTGATCAGTAACATTACAAACAATGTCAAAATACACACGACTATCGCCGAACACGACTATCAAAACAACGTATACTAAATATTATATTTCAGCTCTAGGTTCGATGCCCCAACCATGATGCAGCAAGTGCTGACACTGCGCATTAATACTACTAAAACCCAAACGAAACTATGTTGATTATAATATAATATCCGCCCAGTATGTGCAGTAAGCCAAGGGGTAAAGCAATCTCCTTTTCGTTCCTTCGTTTATTTTCATACTTCCGCCGATAACATACACATAATAAGTTGTAATATTTCGTAAATGTGTTGTATTGTCTGTTAACCATGACATACTGTTTGTATATTTGCGATACATGCTTTCATTCTATAGCTGCCCAAAGGCCAATAGTCAAAGTCAACTGACGTCTGCGCTAAAGCTTCTGGCAACTTTTGCGTTAATAATAGTATCCGTCAATCCAATTGGCGACCGTGGTTATCCATTGATGTCAGAATATCATTTTATTTTGTTTATTTGCAAAGTAACTTAAGTTGATGTCTACTGTATTCCTATTACGACCGCATACTAGCAACATTGGATGAACGAGGATGGCTGGTATACTTGTGATAGGAGGATAATATATATAGTATTAACACAATTACAATTAAATAACCGGACCATTTTACATGCATATACAGCAGATACTGATTCCATGAAATGTGTATTAAATATTTTTTTCGGCAAAATATTAATATCCGAATGTGTGGATCGGTCACTATATAAGCACCATTAGTCTCGCATATCTACATACATAGCGTATTTGAGAAAACAAAACGGCTGTTTACATACTTTTAACTATTAAACAATACAATACGTATGTAGCAACCGTGTTTTGTGCAGACATATATTACCAATACAAACAGTAGCTGTATCCTACAGATGAACTCGATTAACAAATGGTGTATTAAAAATCTGACCTTTCTGGATCTACACAAGCTATAATTATTGAATAGTAATGTAATATATATACAACTAATACAACGCATATGATTATGACATAGCAGTCTAAACAGCATTGCAACGTTTAGTTTCGGACTGGAACATGATGTAGTCATTGATATAATCAGGGCCTATCAAATAACAGTTAATAGTCGACACAGATATAGTGAGTATGTCAATTTATGTACATGTCCATGCGTGACAAAATGCCTGTAAAATTCGGCCATCTTTGATTTATACAGATTATAATTATATTCCTTTAAACTATGAGATATATAGTTTGCAATGTGTCACCTCGTATGTGTCAGAAATTGTCATAATTTTCGTTCTGATATTACTGGTACAACATATGCAATTCATGTTCGTAGATTAACAATAGCCGCCACCGTTTCTCATATATTATTTAAACATTAATTATCTTCTGACATATGCCATTGTTAGCACGATTGTGTCTAATCATGTTGTGAGCCCGACTATGTTGCTTGGTATTGAAGCTGGTCAAGACAGGCAGTCATTACGCAAACATTGTATTAGCGATCGCACCACAGAACACTCCTACATATACTGACCAACGTAAAGAGGAGATATAGTGGGATACCCGCGTAATAGGTAATGCGGTCAAATAGGTCACGATTTAGTGACTATTTTCGATCAATAAATTATGTTATAAGCAATTTTAGTATGTATTTTCAATATTTTAATTATTAAAATATATCATATCGGTACTCCTTTAAATAATATTTGTATATTTTAAAAGTGTTGATTTTATAACTACTGTGTTTGTGGCCAGTGAATTCTGGTCGTGGTAGCCACATGCGCAGTTCGAACAGTGTTACTATCAGATGGAGGACAACAATTATTTCAAATTCATAAACAAAATGTTTGCTGTCCGAAAATTTATCTTATTCTAAAACAGCCAAAATTAAATGCAATATTAATTGTGACAGCCAAACAAATATATTTTGGGACAGTAAAAAATGATACGGTATACACAGTACCTCAAACTTTAAAAAAAGCAGTAACAAACTGTCGGTATATATATTATTTAAAGACGGACACTTTCATCGTTGGTAAGTTTCTATCAGTTTCTAGCTATTTTTATTAAAATCATAAAATTGTTAAAATATTAAAATCACAAAATGAATGGTAAACAAATATATACCAAGTACCAAGTCGATGTTTTTCGGGAATTAGTAATTCAATCATAAAATTAGGCGACCTTAACCTCACGACTATTGTACCATTTACGATAATTACATTTGTACAGAAGTACTATCAGTATTACGGAAACATTTGAACGTAATAAGTATTAAATTAGTTGAAACTCCGTCTATAACGATACCGTTACAGCGATACGCTATTGAAACAACATGTATTAGTACCCATAACATAACAAAGTATCATTATATATCACAGGAGATATATTAAAACTATATAAACTAATAAAGAGAAAGATCCGCTTGGCTCGTATGAAAATAGTTCCCGTACGTGGCAGTGGTGTATATTGATTATCTCCCTTGCCGAAAGTAGTTCAGTGATTTATTAATTCCAAATAAGACGTGTTTGCGTAATGTGTGTGCCAACTGATCCGCATAATCAACACAATTCGTATACAATGGCGGCCATCTTGGATTTATTGAACATATAGATATCACAAAATTGTCTGGTAAACAGGTGGATGCCTTATATTTATTAATTATCCGAGGTTAGTTAGCAAATTCCCTTCCGTTATGCATGTACGATACATCTAGAGAGAACAAATCTATAAACTATGTAATTTTCAACAATTACTGCTATCTTGTTTGTGGAACTTAACAAGTGTGCACGACAGCCACGATGCTTCTAATACATGTAATGTTCAGGATACATATAGCTGAACGACTTCTGGCTGTATTACTTCAGAACTAGTGTTTGGTACCCACATTGATAGCACGTCTTGGTCAATTTATTTATATCTTTTATGCAATTCCTGTAAAATGGCGGCCATCTTGGTTTTCACAAGCTCGGTTCAGGCTTATGTCGTTTAATATATATAATGGATTAGCTATTAAATAAATTAAGATGCACCAATATGATTCTTCTAATATTGGTTCCACCATGTAATATATAACATACGGTAGCCGATGTTTTTTTCACTGGCGGCCATCTTGTTTATGCAAATTAGTGTGCTTAAACTACTACTTTGAAAAGTCTATCATGCAGAAATATATACAGTATATGTGTCTAAACACATTAGCACCAGATATCTTTGGTGCGCTTTGATGATACCGACAACCCTAACGCGCCCAGTGCCTACTTCGCCTATATTGGATGTTTACGGAATTAAATGCAAGGGAGTGTTAGCACATTTCAGTGGCGGATCCAAAATTCCGCCGTAGGGGGGGGGGGGGGGCAGTCGAAATTATTTGAACGACTACTTTTCAGTACATAATGCTCATGTGATGAGGCACATTGTAAACAGGCTTTCTATAATATCTAGACCTTGATTAGTTGCAAACGGCAACTTGCAATCTACTCACGTACCGTCCGTTCGTACACTACGGACGGTACGGGAGTAGATTACAAGAGTTACCGTTCGCAACTAGACCTTTATCTGATAATATCACCCTTATTTAACAGTGCGTGCTATTTTTTTACAGAATCAGACAGCTTCTCAATTTCCAAAAGAAATCTGGAATCCTGTATGTACCATTGACACAAAGCAAAGACAAAAGTACCATACTTGTATGGAGTTATTAAGGTAGTTGCTTTGCCACTGAAATTCAGTGGGTGGGGTAATAAAACGTGCACAATTCTTTATCTGAATTAGCAGATATTATTTAATTGAACATTATTCCATTGAATAGTTATGAACACATCGGAAAACATACACAACTGCCATATCAGTTGTTTCTAATGATAAAAAACAGTCGATATTCAATGAAAAATGTGATTTTTTTTACAATTGCGAAATGTCTGAGGGTGGTATAATTCAAAAGAGTGCCAAACATTCATCCATCGGGTTGCAAAGAGCAGATATACGGCATAACACTCATAATTGAATGTAGTTTCAGACAAAATATGTCTGCAAAAAATCCCACATGGGGGGGGGGGGGAGGGTTTCCATTTCTGGCTGACGGCCTATATGTGTATCACGTCAGTTTTCAATTTGTTTTAACCCGGCTATTCATATCAGGTCATTGCCTAATACGATAGTATGTTATCAGTCAGTACAATACGTATTCGGCCAATGCAAAGCTCATTACCTGATTACTTGCAGCCGATTTCATCAAAATTGCAAAGTATACTTTTCCAGCAAAGTATACTTTGAGGGAGACATTTTCAATTTTAGGATAAATTTATTATTTTTTATTATACTGAATTTATTACATTATCACAGCCATACATCGAGAACAGATATATTCAGACCTGAAATTAGAATAACCTGACCTGGTGCCAGGTCCATACCACACCAAAGTCACTTGGCACTTTCCCCTGAAATAAGATTACGAATAATCACATAATTGGTATAACCAGATTCAACTGTCACATACAAAATGCCAAGGACGTATGTGAGGGCCAAACCAGGTCTCCAGTCCCATCGCATGCTCCCACCTGCCACCCACTCTTATGTACAGATCACATGGCGTGTCTCATATGTGCTTTCGCTCGATTTACGATCTGCTAGTCTCATACAATTGGAGTTGGCAACATATATTCAGATCATACGAACGCAATACTGACCAATGAAAAAACATGTTTTGAACTTTGCAATTTATATTTAACCGTTACACCGCTATCTTAATTTACTTGGCGTCTGCTGTTTATTTTCTATTTTCTATTTTTATCATCAAAAACATGCTTTGAAATCACTTTAGAATAAGTTACAACAGGCTTTGACATGTATATGATTCTGAAGTGCTGTCAAACCGCGTTTTTATTGAGAAATAAGACAAGATATAAAAGCAACAGCAGACGACAATTGTTGTGTGTAGCGGTCTAAGGGTAACAATTATTCTCATGAATACGCTTTGTAATCACATACAATTTCCAAACTACACACATTCACAGATGAGATCAATCCGAATTGAGGTGCACATTTGGATATGTGAACAGCCAGATTTCTTTTTCAGCCATTCAATATTTTATTTCTCAATACTTTACAGAACAAAATACAATTATACAAGTTACATTTTTGAGCACGACATGAGAAAGTTTTATACAACAAAAACAATTTATTATATACCTACCCATGAAATACATAGTTATACGATGTAAATAAAAGTTATATGTTCTCATCGATGAAATAAACATCTTCCGGTGAAAATACGACTACTTCCGCTACCTATATTCATAACGCGCACCTGCAGTGCCGGACTGCAAATAGGCTGCAAATACACATTCATTTCCATGGAGCGGTATATAATAAATATAATATTCCTCTATATATTCAGCATGTGTGGCCGCTGTTGGAGGAAAAGGGTTTATGGGACCATGAAAACAAAAATGATCTTAACCCGCTAACGCATCCCTGTAGTTTAAATCATGGCAGATATAGTATGCTGGGGACATTATGGATGTTGTTATTGTCTATAGGGCTAAATAGCGTAGTCCCTAATCAGGCTTCGCGAGTGGTCAGGTTGATCTGGGGTTATATACATCATAAGCGCTATTTATCTAACCACATCCACACATCATATACAAATATGAGAAGTGAAAGATGTGGAGGATGTATACGGTGGGGGGGGGGTAAAAGAAAACCAAGTGATATGAGAAAAAACACAAGGCAAACAATAAAAATAATCCCTATAAATAAGAAGACTGAGATGGATTTCTCAGCGGAAGTGAAAGATGTATACGGTAGATAACAAAAGAAGGAATTAATGAATGTCCAGTCCGTGACAGTCAAGTTTTTACATACATGTACGATCTGCCCTTACACGTGATGCAGCCCCATGTCACACGATGCTATGATTTAACAAGAGGCGAACAATCATTTAGACGGTCCTGCTTAAACACATCCATTGGTCACCCACATATGTATTTCTATATACGTATTAGATATTAAGGACCCGTTCTATACCTGATACTCGTTTGAATCAAAGATAATTGCTTCGTAAATGTGATGGAATATATGTATAACATATATGTGAATACTGCCTCAGTATTGTATCCTATCCGGCACATGGAGTGGCCAGGTTGGCCATCTTTGTCTGTTCCAGCCATCAGCCATTTTCACCTATTCTACCATTTGACACAGAAAATGTGAAGTAGAGCATATGATATAATGTTACTAATCACATGCAGAAAAGCCAGGAGAACGGATTCCTATCAATTATATTACACCAAACTGTAAAATATGTCAGTTTTCTGGACAGGTTTGTGCCTGTGTTTTGAACAACATGAACCACCATTATAAATATCCTCATATACAAAAATATCGCACAGTGTATCAATTTTACTTGGCAAACCACACAACACATACCATATATACCCACTCTGAATTTACTCGGTTATTAGCTATCACATCCAGTGGTCTTTAAGCAGTTACATGAGTGTATTGTCCCTGGTGTCTACTCACCTACTATGCGAGTAAATATGGCTTTACCTATAGGTAACATGTCCACTAACATAGGATGTGCATCAGATTTAAAAGTTTACACATCAAAATTCATTTTGAGATTGATGGGATACAATGGCTTGTACATACAAAGATGTCGGAGATGACAACTCAATGTACCATATAGTATACAGTAACAAGACAATATTCACATATGTTATATTCATATACCACATCACTCTTATGAAGTCAAGTGCATCTTTATCCCGTCAACACAGTGCGTATGTGCCGTGAAACACGGTACCGTGAAACATCACCTAATACATTAATGTGTTCCCATTTATTGTTGTGTTATATCCAATTGATCTTGTCTTTGAACTATTATTTCTTACACCTTGATACTATGCTTCAAGTAGTGCACCTAAATAGAGAATAGTAGGTTAGTGCCGTGGATGGGAAAACATATCTGGCAAGGCTCAGGAAATGGGGTGGGCGAGGCTCTGCCGAGCACATTCCGTTTCCGTGCCGCGCCAGATATTTTTCCCATTCACGGCACTAACCTACTATTCTATTTATCCCGTCAACACCTACAAATGGCTGTAAAATGCAATAATATAACCCCAGCCACCGCACATATTCATACGCAGTAATTAGGTCGTATTGACAGGATATCAAAACTGGTTCACGCACCGTGTTTCACGGCACATCGAAGTGTTGACGGGATAATTATTAAAGGCCAGCTAGTTTTTCTTCTACTTACATTTGAATATGTAATATTTGGCTAAGAGAATAATACATTGTATTTGTTGGACATGTGCACCTATCTCAACTATTCCAAAAGAAGTCATAGCAATTTATTTATGTTGGGATACCTTTGTCTGTCAAGAACCTGCTAATTTCAGGGGTGTGAATTTTCCTATTTTCCGAGGATTTCCGCTTTTTTCGTAAAATTTAAAAAAATAAATTGCTGGATTTTTTTGAAACTGCCCAAAATTCATACTTTTGTGGAGGGATGAAGGAGTTTCCTCTTTCTCTGTCACATTATTCACTAATTTCATCTTTTCTGACAATGAGCTGCTCACAGCCCTGTAATTTGTGATCAAACAGTTTGAATCACGGTACATTCACAAAAGAGATGATTGAATGTTTCTATTTGCATGTTACAGAAATCACATATACTTGATTCTACTTGATATTACTTCTGGTCATAAATTAAATTGTTCCTATTATTCTCATTAAATATGTGTACTGTAAGTTCCTAAGTCTTGCATCTGTTGTGCTTTGCATAGTGTTTAAATATATTTGTTTCCAGTTAAGAGTTTCGTCTGGAAAAACACTGGCCCATTTTTGTTCTGATTTGATGGGTTCGGTCTTCATTTTTCCCCGCTGAATGTTATATAATGTTTTATTTGTAGATTTACTAATTTTTATTTTATTGAGCAACGTTGTTTATTTTGTGCTGTATTAATATTTTCTGTTTTCATTTGTTCAACCCATTGTGTATGTATGGATCTTATTAAAGTGTAGTATTTTAAAAGATCTGTATTTCTAATAGAGTATAGAGCAGCAAAATCTGTGAATCTATGAAATGTTTTATCCTGAAATCGTAAAGATGTTCAATGTTCCTTTGCATTTTTCACGCCAATTCTTATAAAGTCGTGTTTGCGATTCGTGTTTAATATTCGAGTTGTTCCATATTATTATGTCTTTTGATATGATATTATTTTGTTGTGAGAATTTTATAAAATTGCACCATGCCCTAAGTATATTGTGTATACACTTTTGTGGATGAATAATAAACATTCCACCATACCTCTTTAATTGTTCTATCTATTTTCTTTCCATATAACGGTATTTTTTCTAATCATATATTCGCTAAGCCCAACTTGCTTTTAAGGAGATTATAAAACAGTCTATGTCAACCATATTGATTCCATCATTTTCATAACATTTTGTTATTATTGTCTCTTTTTTTATTTTATCTGGTTTAGAATCCCATAGAAAAGTAATATAATTTGTTCTTGATATGGTTTATAATATTCTCTGTAGATGTTTGAATAACTGTTAATGGTTATATTAATTTTGGAATAGCGAATGTTTTTAGTACATTTATTTTTCCCATCAATGTTAGATATCTGTGTTTCCATTTGTTTAAACAATTTTCAAATTCTGTTATCTTCGGATCAATATTGTACTGATGTATCAAATTTGCACTATTTGAAAAAGTAATTCCTAGCGTTTAGTCCATGAATTTTTTGTATTGGGCAGGTAATGTATAGACTATTGTCTTAAGGATCCTACCCTAAGAACTTTTTTATATTTAACAACAGTCAGATTCTGCCTCCACTGAGGTACATGTATTATTTTTATTATATATTTTTTTATTCCATCGATTTTGCTAAAATAAAGTGCACAGATGGTAGGTGACAAATCATGTAGAATCCGTGACTGCTGGTCAGTTTCCCAAACACGTCAGAACAGTTTTAATAACAATGATTGATCTCGCCAACACAGTGCGTACATGTAATGTATGTGCCGTCAAACATTTTTGATATCCAGTCAATACTATTTTTGCATTTTACAGCCATTTGTAGATGTTCACGGGATAAATAGAATATAGTAGGTTAGTGCCGTGAATGGGAAAAAATATCTGGCGCGGCACGGAAACGGGATGTGCTCGGCAGAGCCTAGCCCATCCCGTTTCCTGAGCCTTGCCAGATATGTTTTCCCATTCACGGCAGTAACCTACTATTCTCTATAACTGTATCGTGCCCATTCATGTTCCGAAGAGTTTGGAGAACAGGTTGTAAATATCAGGAAATAGAGAAGTGTAGGGTAGTGCCGTGAATGGGAAAACATATCTGGCATGGCTCAAGAATTTCTTTATTTCTCATCAGAAGTATATGTTGTGACCACTCATTTAAACCGTCTTACCGAGATGGTTCAAATGAGTGGTCACAACATATATTTTGGTTCAGAAATAAGGTAAATAGATAGCGAATAGTAGGTTAGTGCCGTGAATGGGAAAACATATCTGGCAAGGCTCAGGAAACGGGATGGGCGAGGCTCTGCCGAGCACATCCCGTTTCCGTGCCGCGCCAGATATTTTTCCCATTCACGGCACTAACCTACTATTCTATTTATCCCGTCAACACATACAAATGGCTTTAAAATGCAAATAAATAACCCCAGCAACCGCACATATTCATACGCAGTGAGTAGGTCGTATTGACAGGATATCAAAAATGTTTCACGGCACCGTGTTTCACGGCACATACGCCCTGTGTTGACGGGATAAATGACAAACAGTCACAGATTCTACATAAGTTTCCACCTTCGTCACGCTTTATTTCATCAAAATCAGTGGAATAATACCGTTATCATAAACATAATACCGAGTTGATGTGAATTGGTCTGTTTTATGTATTCACATATAAAAACGACCACCTACATTTGATTTGATTCCCCTCTGTGATATTTACACTGTCCTTCCATTCATAATGGAAACGCCTATTCAACGTATTGCGTTTATATCCTAATACTAAATGATTATATCTGTATAGCGAGCATTCGTAATTTTTAGAACTGGTAGAATAATCACACTTACCGGTATTTATTTCCTATTAAGAACAGTTTGTACCTACTGAGCGGGCATGCAGCATTAACTACCACTGTAATGCCATTGCTTGCAAACACCGAGACGAAAATGTGTTAAATTAATAATCCAACACATTCAGACTGCATGTCAATGAGTTGGCCTGTTTGAAATCAATTTCACATACCCTGCTATAATAACGGTAATTGTCACCACAGATAGTAGCTACAATAATTCGCCTACGATGTTATCTAGGGATAGAATATTTCAGTGAGGTAGCAATTTTGTTTCTACACAGATCGTATAAGCCAGTGTAGAGCGAGACCAGTAGCCGATTTCATCAGCATTGCAAAGTATACTTATCTAGCAAAGTATACTTTGAGAGAGTAATCATTTATTTGTCCAAAACTGCATTATTTCATATAGAACTAACCACTGCATATATTTGATGATTAAAAGTATGCAGAATTATTATACTAAATTTATTACATTATTACATTATTTATTTATTATATAATGTAATAAATTCAGTATAATAAATGTTAATAAATTTAACCTTAAATTGAAAATATCTCCCTCAAAGTATACTTTGCTAGATAAGTATACTGTGCAATGTTGGTGAAATAGGCTACAGTTGGCACATACGGTCATCCTGATCATGGCTTGACCCTTTCAACGCCAAGTCACTGGAATGGACTGTGATATGTTAATTTTCCGAATAATCCAATCGTCACAAAATGATTTTCAGACTAGTCCATGTATGAAAAGGGGGATGTTTGACATGACAAAATGATGACAGCAATAATTACAAAACATTAACCCTTTCAAACCTAAAAGAACTGGAATGAACTATGACGACAAATATATTAAAGGTGCATGCCCACTATATTCTGCATAGGAATTAATTAAGTGTATAATTGTGTCACTATTCCACCAGTTCTAAAAATTACGAGTGCCCGCAATACAGATATAATAATTTAGTAATATTTGTTTTACTGATAGTGACTCGCGGTGGTATCAGGCTATTTTCATATGCAAATGAGGCATGATATATTTTAATTATTTATATTCATTAAATGTGTCACCTGAAAAAATAATATTTTCGACAGATTATAAAGTATGATCATTGCATATCAAAAAATAACTGCAGAGAATAAATAGTAATGTGTGTTCAAATTTTAAGGCAACAAAGGTTGTCGCCCCTGATATTAGTGTGGAAATTTACGTCTGATATAAAATGTATACATGTAATAATGCCAATCAATACGTGGGGTAATGGTGAATAAATGTTTATTTTGCCAGATGATGTCTCCGATATAATTAAAATGTTGTGCCTACTGAGTGGGCATGTACCTTTAATTGAAAGACCAATCCAATCGTCAAAAAATGATTTTCAGACTACCGGTAGTCCATTTATGAAAAGGGGTTGTTTTTTTTCTGAACAAAAAGAAAAGACAATTACTTGCAAAAAGTGCAGATCCTTATGAGACGGCTCGTCACGAGCTGGCTTATCTGGATCTACACTGTTTGTCAAAACCAATATACAGGTCTGTAGGTTTGAATGGGTTAAACTAGCCATGACTACTAGTTCTTAGGCCAAAATGAAAAAATGCCCTAAGTAACGTTTTCGTTGCACCTACCCCTACACCCACCTCTGCCCTTAAGTTTGTTGCACCAAATTATAGGTAAGTGTCTCCTGAACAATATTCCACTTTCAAAATGTGTCCCAAAGGCTATTTTTCAGACTATTTTTAGACATACCCATTTTTGAACAATTTTATTTTTATTTACGTTCACAGATAACATATTATACATTTAGTTGTTTCCAAGTCATACATATGGTGGTGCCACATGTTTATTGGTAACACAACACAGTAGGACATGCCTACATTTTGAAAATGTGCAGTTTTCTTCGATTTGTATCATTTGTGACAGCGATTTTTAAATTAAAATGGCCGCCATTTTCCAATTAAATTGAACTGTATGTATTTGTCAACAATTAGTGTATCTTTTTAATTTAGAAACATTTCTCATAAGTTATATTAACATTATGTTATGTTACTTGATATGCATAAACAATAGTACAATACTAAATGTTACCCATGGTCATTTCATATCCAATATGGCCGCCATTATACACTGGCAGCTATGCTAAACCTATATGGTTGCAAAATGGCTGCAATAATAGCTATATTGCTATGACATGTACGTTAGTTATTTGCATCATGCACATGTATGAGGCAGTTTAATAACACAGCCAAAATGTAATAATAATAATAATAACAGCCGAAATGAACATGAGCAAAATGAAATATTTGCTAAATTCTGCATATTTCACAAAGTTTTGTAGAAGTGATCTGATATGGTCAGCTATATTCATTCCGGCTTACAATACATTATTTCATATGGCTTAATTTAATGGAATCATGATGAAGTACAGTGCTTTGCTGGGTGAACACCATATAATGCAAACTGAGGAAAGGTATGGTTCCACGCCTGAGCAATGTAGGGTATTACCAAGTGATTGCTGCAAGTCCGACTGATCTTGCGACTGTATATACTGTTCTAAGAAAACTAGGTCTGGCAAATGTCGTTACTGTATTTGTCAGACAATCTATGCAAAAACGCTTGATGGTGTATGAAGAATCTCTTTAATTTGACATTGTCGTACAGCGGCTTTTCACAATGCTGACGTAATTGACAAGATATTTGGCGATGTTGGCTTAGAATATGTACTCATCAAGTTGTTGGAACTGGGCAATTTCTGGTGTTCTTGATGGCCTACATTATAACACGGCATTATGCGTGCACAATATTGTGTTGGACGCACATGTGTGCTGCCAAAAAAATTGAATCATATGACAGACTTGCAGTCAATTTCAGTAGACCAGCATAAAGTTATTGCTGCTGACCAGTAGGTAACAGAAGCATGCTCAGCTGAAATATTTGAGAGTCTTACCCGATATTGCCAACTTGAGTGAGTCGTATACTGACTAACGGTGTATACATACTGATAACATGAACGACCCAATTGCCACGTTCTGGAACTCCTACATTGGTATGGTATCGCTGATTTTGTGTTTCATCCGTGCAACACGCGAAGGATATTGGAACGTGAACCTGTCCACACTTGGTTCTTTGCTTACAATCGAACTAACTATGCTCGATATACTCATGTGTACCTGCCATGATATTGCAAAACTGAAGCCCACAAAACATGTTAAATGGCGAGTTTGCTGTGCAGCGCAGATTGTGCAATTACTTCTGACAAGTGGCAATCGATTAGACTATAGAGCGGATGTTCAACAAATACACCAACACCAAGGCTGGAATAATCATATTGAGTTTCAGAAAGTGGGCAGTACAGCGATTGACGATGGATGACAGATGCACATACAAGAGCAGCTTTTAGTCAGATATTGCATCATAATAAAACTGAAAGATGAAGATAGAGTACACAAACAGGCATCACAGCAGAGGATTGATTGGGATGAAGCAGATGTTCAACGTGTGATTGTGCTATAAGTTTTCAACAATTAGAAAAATATATGTGAGCAATCCACTGAGTTGCACATTGTTGCATTTGGTGTCATTGTATCTGAAAAATTACGTGCTGATCCCATAGACGCATGTGCAAATGGTGACCATCCATCAAATGAATACAGTTTTAGCTGAATGCATTCAAACTAAACTTGAGTTCCGTGCTCCTCTCACTCAATTAAAGCTGAACACATTCAATAGTGAGGCACATTCAACTAGTGTTAAGGTACCTGATCGGTACCAGCAGACCGTAATGTGTTGGCCTGACTTCTAGTAACATCACATACTTGCTGTTTGGATCTTTGGACAGCAGTGGGATATGAATTAGGACGATATCATTGGTCAATTGTCACTACTGATGCTTTATTGGCCAACACAATGCTGGATTTACTGGGGAAAGACATTGCACTGATTGAAAACGTTCCAGCAAATACAGCTAGATTAATTGATGGAATGGTACTTTTCTGAATTGGCGACACTTGTATAAAAAATGGAATAACGACACCAAATAGTCAATTGGACTTTGTAGTAGATCTCTTTTCAGCAATGTCAATTAAGAACATCGACAGGTTGGAACGTTCGAAAGGGGGTGTATTGCAGCTTATAATTTCAAATGGTTAACAGAGGTCCCATGCAATGAAATAATTTTCTGTGTGATGGTGAAAATAAGACGGCACTTATTGAATGCTTAGTCGGAGACTGGTAAGATCATCGGTTTGCTAACACATTGAAAACCGTTAATATTTATGCTGTAAGTGGATATCTTTGTCACAATCCCAGTACTGTGGAAGAATATGTACACACGTATGACATTCCCAAGCTCTATTTAATGTAAGAAGCGGACACGTGCATCTTTCTGCATGAACTTCATGCTGCAGAACATGTATATGACTGTATTGTATTAGGGACAGTTAACGTTGGTGTACAAATATCGGAATTCCATCTACAGAAACACATTCGAGTACACCTCTTCGTCCACACGGGGACAATGAATTGCAAACGATATGCCAATAACAATGCAGTAACAGAAAACTTCGTGAATACATGTGCCATGCATTGCCGGATCTTCTTGCATTTACTGGTTGCGATTCAACTAGCTCACTCACATGCCAATGCAAAAAGGGTCATGTGAATTGGTTTGTGAAAATAAAACCAATGCGATAGAATGCAAGAGCTTGTCAGTTCTTTCAACGAGAGAAACAAGCTTGTGAAATAGTGTAAAGCTATGTTTATACAATATATGGAAGTATTTTAAAACTTACGCTAATGATGTCCGGTACTCATTACTGTGTCAGAAGAATATTGAAACACTTAGGATTCCCCTCCAACTCCAACTGCAAATGCTCTTGGACACATGAAGCGAGAAAAATTATCAAGCAACAGCTGATCTGTTGAACGAGAATCTAATGCTATGTACTAACACTTGTAATTGTGGTAACAATGTTGCAAACATGAAATTGACATTGCTACACATTCCAGTGATGGCTCCAATGAAGACTATGACTAGAACATGGACAATGCGAGAATTAACTTGCCTCTTGCATAATGTCTGACTTCACATTACATGTTTTTCACACAGTTATACTCCTACAACTAACTATGGTGGTGGCGGTATCAGGTCCTCAGCTTGTTGAACCATAATTCCGTCCATTTATCACAAACTTAACGCATTTAGGAATTGTATTGACATTTCACATATGGATTCATATACTGATTCTCCATAGCTTTTTCACCTAGTCGGTGTTATGGTCATGTAAATTGTATCTTATGAAGCATCGCTTACTGACAGATCTATTAATTAATCCACCTTCAGATCAGTACATACTGAATACAAAATTGGTATTCATCGAAGGAAAATCATAATTCCATTCAATTGTAGTTACGTGTATATACAATGTATGTTCAATTCATTGCACTATTTTGGCTAGTTTGGGCCAGTGACGCATTGGCCGATAGGATATGATTCTGACTCGTCACTAATCGTGTATGTAATAAAATAGTTTACCTATTACAACATGTGCACAATATTGTACTTCGCACTTTTGGATAGTTTGCGATTCAACATGGATATACGGAGCATATTAAGGTTTAGGTGAATGTATCTCATAATCATTTGGTTAGTTAATGATTTGTAGTTGCAAAGGCATACCGGTATACTGGTCAAAAGGCAACGAACCATTTTCTCAACAGCCACCAAACATTATGAACAACATTTGAAACAATAACCATGAATACATGTGTATTCTATTGAAAACGCTTATTGTAATCAGGGGATTTTCCTCCTTTTTTGAGGAGCGAAAAACCACATGACAATCAATATGTAGCTAATATGCCATATTAACATGATATATGTTGGCGTGGTGTAGTAGATAAAGCATCCACCTCGCAACTGGATGGTCGATATGGCTGTTTTGGTGAGCCTCCAGCCTACCCGCATGATACCTTGCATATATGATATTAATTGGGAAGTACTGCTGTTCAGAGATTACAGTGTCTCATATGTCAAAACTGGCTGGCCCTGTCAACAGGGGTGACACTATAATAAACAAAACCGAATTATCGATATGTTGTAATAATAATTCATGATCTTTGTATTGCAACTAACTAACATCTTTTGGGACATCTAGCTATGGCATAAATAACTGAATGCTGACCTACATACATGTACTGATCATTGTAGTGACCATTTGCACAACTAGTGTGAATGATTTGTTTTTTGGTATATAATCCATTTGCATACTGTTTAGATAACAGTGTATTTATTGCGTTTGAAATTGATATATCCCGGTATCAAGTCAGCACATACAGTATGCAATGTTGCATTCCGGAACCATAGCTGATGCAACAAACACATTAGATTCGTATCCGGCTGTGAAAATGTGCTGCCTAAGCAGGAACTACATGTCTCAATAAGCCCACTTTTCTCGTGATATGTCATATCATAATACTGATGTTTCTACTTTGCAACGTAATCGAAAAAATATGGGTTTGTCCCATTGTCAATTTATATAATTGTTATATAGGTGAAGATTAACGGTGGTTATGAAGTGTAAAACAGGTAAGTATACACATTTCCAGTAGGTATTCAATAGTGCGATTGTCCCGATTAGGAGCGTAGAAATTAAACAAGAACGCAATGCAGCTGAACATAGTATACATATAAATAACATACACATGTGCATGCATCTACTGAAGGGAAACATGGATGATGATACATTTGTATGTGAAGTTTCAGTGAACCGTTCATGTGGTAAAGAAGTTATAGTAGAATGAATCTACTGATCTGGAAATTTTAAAGTTATTTGACCTTGACCTTGGACAAGGGGAAGCATGCTGGGGTGGAAAATGCAAATATGGATGATGACAAACATGCACATGAAGTGTTAAGAGAATCGCCCATACAACAAAGAAGTTGCAAGCCAATCGCTCATACAGTACAGAAATTATAGAATGGAGAAATGTGCATGCATCTACTGGATGTAAATTTCTTAGTTATTTGACCTTGACCTTGGGCATGGGGGATAATGGCTAGGGTGGGGAATGAGAATAAGAATGATGAGAGACATGCACATGCCATTTTAAGCCAGTCGCTCATATAGTAAAGAAGTAATAGCACAATGGAGAAACAAGCACACATCTGCTGGACAGAAATGTCTAAGTTACCAGTATATCGTAAATTGTCGATGTCATATGGGCGCAAATGGAAGATGTGGTAAGAATCATTACCACCCTGACCTGCAGTCCTGCTTCTGATTCTTAGGCTAGAATAAGCCGCAGTAAACCCTGCTTCTCGTACAAGTGAAAGGAGAAATGGAGCCAACTGATTTTGGTGTGATAAGGGCACCTGCTATTAAATCAGGGTGGGTGGCAGGTGGGAGCATGCGATGGGTAATTTAACGATCGGGATTCATCCTTATCGGCATTCCGACTGGAGACCTGGTTTGGCCCTCACATACGTCTTTGGCATTTTGTATGTGACAGTAGAATCTGGTTATATCCATTATGTGAGTGTTACGATTATTCGCAATCCGATTTTAGGGATAGGGCCAAGTGACTTTGGTGTGGTATGGACCTGGCACCAGGTTAGGTTATTCTAATTTCAGGGCTGAATATATTTGTTCTCGATGTAAATATTCCATTCTGATTTTGGGATCCCCCCCCCCCCCCCACCCCCCCCCCCCAATGCAACAGGTTAAAACGCCCAGGCCAGCCTTACATGACTTTAGCTGTTGATAGGCCGTTAAACACCAATAAACAAATAAAGAAAACACGAAATCAGAATTTTGTAAATTCAGGGTTGAATTACGACTTCTCTCAGTTACTGGCGTATTTCTGGCTCTAAATGACTAAACCTTTTCACCCCCCAAGTAACTGGAATGGACTGTGTTATGTTACTTTTGCAACCAATCCAATCATCACACAATGGTTTTCAGACTAGTTCATTATGAAAAGGGGGTGTTTTTGTTTCTCAAATAATATGAAAAAAAATTGCGAAAGAAGTGCAGATCTGTCATCTGGATCTAAACTGTACACTGTTTGCCAATACTACTATACAGTCATGTGGGGTTGAAAGGGTTAACGTTACACGTTGCTGAGCCATAACAATAATCATCATCATCTTGTTTCGCAATAAACAAGTTTTACATATTATATCATGGATTGTCGCGAATAGCAGAAATATACAAGAATCGGTCGGACTGACAGAAGGACGGACAGTCGGTCCAAATACTATATGCCACCCGGTTCTTCGAGACCGAGGCATAATGCGACGTCAATCGAAGACTATATTGTGCTGGTGTTGGATTAAACCATTTAAGTTATAGTACACCTTGTACGAGCCAAAGACAATGTTTATTTAAATATATGTCTCTCACACGTATTGCAAGCCATTTGGTGTTTTACTCATTAAATACAGATATCTCTATTTAAATACAGATATCTCTATTTAAAATACAGATAGCTCGAATTAAATACATATATTTTCTATTAAATTAGAGATAATTGTATTTAAATGTAGATGTCCCTAATTCAAATACAGATATCTATATTTTTAAGAGATATTACAGTACATGTATCTCCATTTATCTCTATTTACCGCTAATAAGTAGATACCTATATTTAAAATACAGATATAGAAATAGAGATATCTGTACTTGAATTAGAGATATATGTAATTACACATATACAGATATTAAATTACACATATCTATATTTATGAGCGGTAAATAGAGATAAATGGAGATACATGTACTATAACATTTTACCAAGTACCCCATTTTTATTACAAAAATCGGATGAGAGTCTGTTAATTAATTTATTGCCAATGCTTACTTAGATTATTATGTAACGTGATCCACTGTTGTATATATGTACATGTATATATGAGGGCCTCTTGGAAGATTAGTTTGAAGCTAAATGTGTAACCCTCTTAAAATAAAGTATATTATTATTATTATTATTTTGAAATATAGATATCTATAATTATGGAGAAATAGAGATATCTGCATATATGTGTTTTAAGTATAGTTACATGTAGTTTAAATGGAGATATCTGTATTTAAATAAAGATATCCGCCTTGCATTAAAAGGTGGGTAATCCAGGCCACCGTGTCGGGGAAAACGTAAATTCGACAAATAACAACAACAACAACAACAGCCTTTCATTAAATACAGATATCTCTATTCAAAATACAGATATTTCTAATTAAATAAAATAGAGATAGTCTCTACATAATTAGAAATATTTGTCTGTATTTAAATGTAGATATCTCTAATTCAAATCCAGAAATCTCTATTAAACTGTATAAATGTAGGTACGTGTTTCTAATGCACTCTATAAATATCACTCAATCTGATTGGCTGAATCTCATACATTACAGGTATATCATTGTTGATGAACGGTCGCAAATTATTTCAATATGTATTCCTACGCCAGTAGTAAAGGAGTGCATTAGAAATAGGTTAACCGCAGTACAAATGATATGTCAGAAAACATGTTTAATGGCTCCGCTAGCGCATCGCCATTAAACAGATTTTCCGACCTATAATGTTCTGATATACGCCACAAATTTGAAAATTACAATACAGTTAACCCTATAATCTATATTTAAATTACAGATGTCTCTATTAAACTGTATTTGATTAGAGATACGCAAATAATTATTCAAATACTAGACAATTACTAGAAATCTTTATTTTAAACCGAGTCTGTATTTAAATAGATATCTGCATTTCACGTCGAGTAAAAACACAAACAACTTGCCATACACACGTGATACTATTATGGCTAGATTTGTACTTTTAGTCACTTGTTATGGCTCAATTTGTATTGTTTCGCCACTGTTTAACGACTCTTGGACTTAGTATAGATGAAGCGGGTTTTTGAACACAGTTTATATATTGTATTGTACATGTGACTGTAAATGATAAATAACAGTCAAGAAACACAAAGTTGTCGGCATGTAATCCAACTTAATTTTAAAGTTACAACACAGTCGGGAAATCCGAACGATAAAAATATTACAGTAATGAACTAGAGACGGTAACTCCGTTAACGCATGGAAAATCCAGGGACTCGACATAACACGTAGTCCTTCACCGAGATGTACACATATATCCTCTCTATCATAATAGCGTGCAACCACTATACATGTATATATGGTGGCGGAGGAAACGTAATTAATTTGCATCAACAGAATGTGTCAAACATAAAACAATTTGGCCATCAGATAAAATATTGCATCAACACATAACTGATGAAAATATAACCCATAAACAATTGTTTGTTTTGACAGAAACATGATATTGAGGAAGTGCAATGACAGACAATGACCAGTTTGTCCGTATTATATAATAAGATTACGCAAGTATAGGATGTTTGACATCTAAATGCGTTTATCAGTCTATAATGTTGCCTTTAAGCAGAGGACTGGCATATCTATTGTACCAATCTGATACAATCAGGCAGTTTTCATAATCAATTAATGACAGCTGAAATGGTTGACAAATAACGATGTGAAATATGAATATTGTGGTAAATCTCCGTGCACTGCAACCGCTTACCTATCCACTATTAATTCACTTTACATGCTTGGCCGATTCCACTAATCATAAACCAGCTTTCTCTACCAAAGCCCAACAGCCAATGAACGGCCCCGTTGCTACCAACGATTCCACGGCTGGCACGATTGGCACGATTGGCACGAGGAATTATAAACACATGTCCAAGCTCTCTTGCTTCCTGAACTCTCAACGATACACACGTCTTTACGACTAATCCTAGAACCACGTTTCCAGAGAGCACGAGCTTCGTCACGGCACTGTCATTGGTAAGTTACTGTGACTTGACATTGCATTGCCTTACCACATCGCTATCACAACAAGTGGCCCTGCGAGCAGGGTTCCTTCCTGTTTTATATTGCCAATATTTACCTATTGACATTGTAAGCGAGAAAATCCAGAACTTGTCTTCTGCAAAAGTTTGCAGCAGATATCTGGGAAAACTCGCTGCACTGTTTCATTTGTTTCACAAATTATTGTGAATATCTTGTGAATTTCGTGTAACTCGTGCTAGGTAGTTGAATTTATTTTTCTTTCTACCTGTACACACACATGATGGCAAGTCAATTGCCAATTCCAATCAATTCTGCTACTGCAGAAGAGCTAATGACTGTCAATAGCATTGGCCAGGGCCGTTCTGCCACGATTTTGGAATTACGTGGCATACACCCCTGCTTGACACCGCAGATTTTGGCGGATCAAGGCATAATGTCCGTCGAATTCTGGAACAATCACGTACAATCGGGGGCGGTCTCATTTCATCCCACGGTTTCAAGCCCACGTTCATCTACATCGAGCCAAGGTACAGATCAAACTGATCATTCCCTTGGCCATGACTCGGACTCGAAATTTGAACGAATGTTCGAGCTCATGTACTCTCTTCGCGCAGACCTGTCAAAGCGCGAGGTTAAAGTGGACTCCTTAACATCTGATTTGACTGATAGAGTAAGTGGTCTGGAAATTGATAGGCTCAGTTCAGACAAGCAACTTTTCGAGCTAACCAACACTGTCTCTAAAATGGAAAAAAAAACAATGTGAAACTGTAATGGTATTGAATCAGGCACAGGACAGTATTGATAAACAAAGTCGTCGTCTCGTGGATTACACCCACGAAATTGACAGAATTGATGAAAATGTTCAAACGCTTCATCAAACCACCACTTCACAAAACAAATGTTTGAAATCTCTCAAAACCAGAAGAAAACCATCGAAAATATAACAAAGGTCATCCCGAATGATGGCATCTACACTGGCCCTTCCAAAGGCAAGCATACAACAGTAAAAAAAGAACTAGATCTCCCGCAAGGGAGGTCTGATAATCCGAGTAAGTCCTGTACCTCTCCAAAACGCGAAACACCGAAAACGAAGTATTGCGAGTCCGACACTGAAAGTACCTGCCGAAGCCCACCTAAGCCCCGCATGCAAATATTCACGGGGGACAAAACCATGAAAATTGAAACGTACCTGTTCCAATTTTCGCGCGTTGCAAATAGAAGAGGGTGGGGTTCTGCTAAGAAAGCAGACACGCTGCTAGATTGTTTAGGGGGGGACGCGCTAGAATTTGTTAACCGATTAGGGGAAGCCACTCTGAATGACTTCGATGTCTTGAAATCGAGACTGACAGAGCGGTTTTCGACCAAGCTCGATCCTCGGATCGCGCGCAAGGAACTTACAAATGTAAGACAGCTCGACACAGAGTCGTTAGATGACTTCGCGCAGAGAGTAACATGTATCGCTCTAGATGCATACTGCGATATGGCTCAGGATGCCCTGGACCAGATCGGAGTAGAGTCGTTCCTCAGGGGGGGGGGGGGGACCGATAAAGACGCGTCCAGGTTCGTCCTAGATACCGATCCCAAATCCATAAATCAGGCGTTACGGTCTATCAAAGAGTATCAAGCTAACAACAAGGCCATTTATGGCACGGTATCGCGCGCCTACAAACAGCGCAACGTTACCTTCTCGTGTGAGTCTGATATTGACGTTAAATTAAAACAATCGCTGGACGAATATCTCCAGAAATCGCTTGAGATCGGGGTCAAGCCGAAAGAAAGTTTGGCCTTTACATCAGAGGTAGCGCCTCAGTCGCCAACGCGTTGCCCACACCCATATCAGCCCACTTTTCCCATGGGCATGAACCGACCCTCAAGCTTTCGGCCCGACTCGTATCAACCTCCCAACTATCAACGAACGAGGTCCCCTTCATACCAACCAGCTCGCACACAACCATATGACTTCGGTGGGAGGTCAAGGTCACCCAATATGTACCAGAGGTCAAGGTCACCCAATACGTATCAGAGGTCAAGGTCACCTAATACCTATCAGGGGTCAAGGTCACCTAATACCTACCAGGGGTCAAGGTCACCAAACCCTTCATATCTGGGGCCAAAATCGCCAACCCGTCTTGATCATCGAACCAGATCACCCAATCGAATCGAGCCAGGATTGAAATCCCCTGGCTACAGACCTAACGGGTCCCGATCTCCAGAAAGGTCTAGTGTAGGACAAGGTAGGAGATCGCCACCACATGCAGCATCCCCGGTCCGCAGCCGACCACAGGCTGATTATTATCCGACACATGCGGAGACCGGTCATTTAAACGAGCAAGAACTGAGCAAGTAGGTGATCCTCGCTCAGTTCCCTTTTCCTCCGATCACCCGGGAGCAGTGGCAGTTAATCATACACCCCCATTACCCCAATTAGAGGTCCGTAATACCAAAGGCATGACTTTAGTCATTGACGTGGCAGTCAATTGGACTGAGACTGAAGCAGTGGTGGACACGGCAGCCATGGTCACCCTGGTTAGTACCTCATTCTTCAGTTCCGCTGCCTGCCACAGCAAGTCAAATGCACAAGGTCAGTCAGTACAATTGAAAGGCCTATCTGACCACCCAATACACGGCACATTCTTTAATGGCGTACAAATAAGGATAGGTAGAAAAACCTACAAGTGGAATGTGTGTGTAGCTCCCATGTCAGACAACATCATCCTGGGCATAGATTTCTTGCAAGCCTTTTCAGCAATTGTCGACCTGGGACGGAATGTTGTCTGTCTGGGCGACCATATAATTTCTGCCAAAATGAAAATCTCGCCCCATGAAGCACCCATTAACATTTCCCGTGTGCATGTGGCCCAGAAATCTACAATACCACCCCAAACTATTGGTTTTGTAAAAGGAAAAATGGAAGACGGTGTCGATACCAACAGCCCTCATGTATTTGAGCCATTGCCCTCACGAGATGGTGTGTTGGTGTCGTCAGTGTTTACCAATGGGGGACATTTATGGTGAAGGTGATTAACGACTCGGATAGGTACCTGTCGTTCAAGAAAGGTCGTATGCTAGGCCTGTCCGAGCCATGTTCACCATTACCAGAGACTGAACCTCAGAAGTTTGATGTGAAAGTAGTCACTACTGACACATTACCACACTCCTCCCATGTTGCTGACCACACCCCATCTGAAATCCAATTACCCAACCATATGCAGGCCCTATATGACACCTCGTGTGTCGGCTTGGATGATATCCAGCGTCCTCAGTTGAAATGTTTACTGTACAACTACAGTGACGTATTTGCAATGAACGATCTGGATCTGGGTTGCCTACACGGGGTCTACCATCACATTGACACAGGCGATGCGGCACCTGTCAATGAGAAAGTTAGGCGAACACCCTTGGGTTTCCAAGATCTGGAACGCGACCATTTGCAGAAGTTACTGGACGCTGGCGTCATTCAGCCGTCTGCGTCAGAATGGGCGTCTGCCCCTGTCCTAATTAGGAAGAAGTGCGGGTCAGTCAGGTATTGTTTGGACTACCGGAAACTCAATTCCGTTATTAAAAAGGACCGGTTTCCTCTGCCAAACATATCGGACTGTCGCGACACTTTACAGGGAACCACATTGTTCACCACATTGGATTTAGCTATGGGTTATTATCAGTTACCAATACACCCAGACTCCCAACATAAGACTGCATTCGTAACCAAATATGGTCAGTTCTCTCACGTCAGGATGGGATTTGGTTTGTGCAACGCTCCTGCCACCTTTCAACGAGCCATACAACTAGTGCTTCGGGGTATGCTTTGGGAAGAGGTTCTGGCCTACCTAGACGACATCATTGTACTAGGTAGAAACTTTAACGATGCCTTAATCAACTTGAGAAAGGTGTTAGACAGATTTCGGCAGCATAACTTAAAACTCAAGCCAGCCAAATGCAAATTACTGAAAAATCAAGTTCAGTTTTTAGGCAAAATAGTCACAAAGAATGGAATTAGTATTGCACCCTCAAAATTAAAATTGGATGCTGTGCAGTCATGGCCAGTCCTCACCACTCAAAAGGAACTCCAATCCTTCCTAGGGTTCGTCAACTATCATAGAGACCACATCCGCCATTTTGCTGAAGTAGCCGCCCCACTATATGACCTTTCCACCATTAAAGGCTCAGTGACACTTTCACAAGCACATCTGATTGCGTTCAATAACTTGAAACAAGCTGTAACATCTGCCCCATGTCTATCCTTTCCAACCCCAGATGACCAATTCATTTTGGATGTGGATGCTTCAAACCTGACCATAGGTGCCGAACTGTCACAGATACAGGACGGTATCGTAAAACCCATTTGTTACGCCAGTAACACCCTCCTGAAAACACAGCAAAACTACTGCACAACCAGGAAGGAGTTGCTGAGTGTAGTAAAATTCTGCAGACATTTCCGTCATTACCTGTTAGGGCGCCAGTTTCTGGTCAGAACAGACCACAATAGTTTGGTCTGGCTGACCAGATTCAAGGACATACAAGGCCAACTTGCCAGGTGGGTGGAGGAGTTGTCGCAGTACGACATGCAGATATTGCACAGACCAGGCAAATCTCATTTGAACTGTGACGCTCTTTCCAGGATTCCCGACACATTGATATCATGTGACTGCTATAACGCAGGCATGTCCCTGGATTCACTTCCATGTGGAGGTTGTGCTTACTGTACCAGGGCTCACAATCAGTGGAGCCGGTTTTGTGAGGATGTCGATGATGTGGTTCCTCTGGCAGTAAGGACAATCACCACTTCCACACAACCCCAGACACATGACCACATCACCGACCCTTTGATTGATCATAGGGACACAGCACTTGTCAATGACCATCAAGGTTTACCATCTACCCCTGTCGATACCCCCTCCCCTGTACCCAATTGGCTTCAAACAGTTTCTGCCAATGAGCTACGGGCAATACAGGCACAAGATCCTGATATTGGTCTGATAGTGCAGTGGTTGGAGACTGACACTGAACCTTCCATTAGACAACTCCGTCTCACCAGTCCTTCAACCCGAGCTTACTGGATGTGTAGAAATCACCTAAACCTCATTGATGGAGTTTTGCACTACCAGTGGGAGGAAGGAGGAAACCAAAGTATCCCTCGTTCCTTACTCCTAGTACCTGAAGGCCTAAGGAACCAAGTATTGTTTCTCTGCCATGATGCCAAACATGCAGGCCATCTAGGCATATAAAAAACTGTGGAGAGACTAAAACGCAGTTTCTACTGGTATGGCATGTCTCGTGATGGCAGGGAATATGTCAAGGCTTGCTCTACTTGCAATAGGAACAAGAAGGCAAGTGCAACCCCCAGAGCACCATTACGCTCTTTTCATGCAGGGTTCCCAATGGAGAGGGTCCACATGGACATTCTCGGGCCCTTCAACACCAGCTCTAGAGGAAATAAATACATATTGATGGTTATCTGTCAATTCTCTAAGTGGATTGACATGATACCCATCCCAGATCAGACGGCAGAGTTAGTAGCCAAAGAATTTCTGGCACGGGTCGTGTCCTACTTTGGCTGTCCCTTAGAAATATTCACTGACCAAGGTTCTAATTTCCAGAGTAACCTTTTCGCAGCATTTTGTGAGCTTTTGGAGGTCACAAAGACACGTACAACTCCTTACAGACCATCCGGTAACGGACAAATAGAAAGATATAACCGGGTTGTCTTGCAAATGGTCCGTTGCTACATACAGGGTAAAGTCAAGGAGTGGGACAATGACCTCAACTTGCTAGCCATGGCCCTGCGGTCCACTGTCCATAGACAAACCGGTTATACCCCAAACAGACTAATGTCGGGACGGGAAGTAATGCAGCCTATTGATATTCTGTTAGGGCTTAGCGTAGAACAACTGAAACGCTATGAGCCCTATCAGTGGATTCAACACCTGGCCAGTGCATCTGCAGCGGCTCACAAAATAGCTCGCGAAAACCTCAATAGCTCCCAGTTAAAGCAGAAACGTGACTATGACCTACGCCTCTTAGAACACACCTATGAGGTGGGGGATCTAGTCTATAAACGTGATTCTTCCTCTAAAGTAGGCACCAGTACCAAGCTCCGCCCACCATGGATAGGTCCCTTTATAGTGGTGGAATGTACTCCCCCATTGTACAAGGTAGCTGACAGGAAAAAACATTATGTCATGCATCATGACAGGCTCAAACTCTGTCAGGATGGCCAGATACCCATTTGGGCCCGTAAAAAACGCCACAATCTTACTGCCCCGCCACAACACCCGGGTGATTCAGAGGAAGATATTGAGACGGAGGATTTGGACGCCACATTACCATATGTTGGTGGGGACCCAGAGTTCCTGCTTCCCCCACCCTCAGATGGCCCGGACACCCCACATGATGCAGCGGAGCACCTGGTAACTCCACCTGTGGGAGTACTGCCTCCAATTAATTCAGCAGTGGAACCGATGGTGACCATTGACTCCGACTCTGGAGGAGATAGTGCTCTTGCTGGTGGTCCACACATGGGTGTAGTCCATTCTAGGTCCGGCAGGCGTGTAAATCGGCCGTCTCGATATATTGAGTAGATAAACACGAAAAATAAAAAAAAAGAGGAAAATACAGTTATTAAGCCGTGAATTTTTCATCATATATTTGTATGGTAATAATCAATATAGCCACTTTCTGGAGTTAACTATTTGTATGCAAGCGTCCACTGATATTGATGGTTTTACAGTTCCTTTAAATTAGGAAATATAATAACTTATCTAGTTCAACTTGTCACATCAACAGGATTATTAGGTAATTGTAAGTATATTACAACATAAACTGTTGGTAACACATTGCTAATAATGTAATAAATTGTTATCATTGACAGGATTAAACTCTGCTTGACTACTGGGTCAATTGGGCTAATTAACGACAGTTACCAGTAGTCGGACACAAATTCCAATATCAGTAATAGTAATTATACTAAAATTATTGTAGAGGCTAAGTCTGTAAGAAAAAGGAAAAACAAATTATAGAAATGGGAAGAAGTGTAGATATATGTGGGCCAGTACATTTTTCTTGTCATTTTATTGGTGAAAGGCTTATGTGTTTGTTTGGTTGTGGGATGTGTGACTGAACCGCTGGTACCAGCGACTCACCTCTCATATTCCCATTGCTATAACGAGGACTCTATCCTTTCATGTTCATCGATGGGGTGCATTGAACCGCTGGCACCAGCGACTCACCGTCCCCATTGTTGCAGCATGGGATGCTGGATAGCCTGGATTGTCAATTATTGACAACATTGGATAATTGAAATGTGTGTTGGCCTATACATGTATTAAATTAATATGTTGATAAAATGTATTGACAAGCAGTCGAATTACTTAAATATGTGTGTGTACAGGAAGCATTCTTTTTAACTGTTTAAATTTAATTGCCGTTATGAAAAATCAGTATACTACAGTATGCTTAAAAACACCCATTTGCTCCCGTTACAGATACCCACTTTTCACAGTCCGACAGTCGTACTTCCATTCAGCAGACAGGAATGATTTCACTCGAAGACGAGGTAGGCTATTTAGCCACCGATGAGCCAGAATTCCTAGAAGTACAGTCATTACCTGAAATGATTAGGCTGGCCATACCCCCTCCAACTATTCTACCAATTTCAAACTCCAAAAATAAAAGTTCATGCTTAATTTGTCCCACATCAACCAGCCATTTACGTCGCCATGTCCTTTCGTCCCATCTTCCCTGGTATCTCGTTCCATGCATGTTGGGTGTGCGAAGAACCGGTCTTCAAACTTTCTAAGCACACATCCCAATACCCAAGGACACACACAGGCATTCAAATATTTTCATCTGACCATCATGAACGTTGGTGTCTTGCCATACACACCTTCTTCATCGACCTTAAAGTCTATTTAGACATCACCTCTCTTACAGACATCCTACCTTACATTTTATCTCGCCAACTATATCAGTCCACCTATGTCGGCTCTCAACCAGCTTTCTCTTCTGAGGAATCGCGTCTTTTGGACAAATGTTCCAGTTTCTTGACATTTCGACGGTTCCTTCCTTCTCTGTTTCCCCTCCTAATCACCTTCTCTCCATCCTACACTGGCGCAACCTTATGATCCTAATCTTCCATCTTGCTATTCCGTCCCAGACGTCTCTACGACATTCCACGCTACCATCACATTCCCGCAACGCCCAAATACATTGACACCATTTCCATCTGGATGCTCTTCTAAAACGGGCCTGTACTTCTACCTACACCACTCTTTTAGAAAAGGTAGGCACCAACAACATTAGCATTTCCCACTGTATCGCCAACTACGTCTATCCATCTTCTTGGCCCCTGATAGACCACCAGCTGGGGGGGAACCCTGGTGTGCATTGTACACTTGGGCTTCATCCTCATCTGGTGGACACACAATGGAAGGACCGAATAGTGGAAATTGAGCATATGCTCTGTCGGGGTGTTTTCGTGGGTATTGGCGAGGTGGGATTGGATTTTACCTCCACATGCAAATGCACACCTGCCTGCTGGTCACGAAAAAGTTGTCGTGAGGTAAAACTCGCATCCCAGCGTCGATTCTTGCGGCAAGTTTTACCCTTGGCAGAGCATTATGATCTGACCTTAGTATTGCACTGCAGGGATCACGGGGATGGATCGGCAGCTGCCGAAGTCCTCAAACTCCTTATTTCATTAGACCTTATCAGACTCCGTATTCACAGGCACTGTTTCGTGGGTGGGATCGCTGAAATGCAGAGGTGGCTGAGCTCTCTTCCGAATGTTCATTTTGGGTTTACCAATACCATTCTGAGAGACTCGATCACCTCTGAGGCTCTAACTGCTCTGGATCTAGACCGGATTCTTCTGGAGACAGACTCACCATATTTGCCCGTGTCTAGGAGACGAATGAACACAACATGGCAAATTGAGTCTGTAGCCAGGAGGATCGCTTCTTTGAAGCAGCTACCGATAGACTCTGTCAGACAGGCCTGCAACGCTAACGCTGTGCGTCTGTATGGTCTGTGTCCATAGTGGGTGGGTATTTCCATCACAAGGGTGTCTGTATGTACATACTTCAGCCTGACTCATATCTGTGTATTTTAATTGTTTCACATGTCCCGTCTTGTCCATCTTGCAAAATAACAATTGCTGCAGAAGTTGCTCCCCTGGTGTTGCATTCAGAACCGCTGGTTCCAGCGACTCTGGTGTCTAGTGCATCAGGGGACAACGCCTGCTACATATATGCCTAGGTATACCTGTTTACTGCAATAGTTGAATCCTGATGCTTGAGTCTGAACCGCTGGTACCAGCGACTCTGACTTGCTTTGCATCAGGGCATAACCCCTGCTACAAAACACATACATGTATTCTGCAGTTCGGCCGTTCTTGCCGTCTGCTGTGGATTAGCATGTAAATATAACACTACATGCCTATCATATCCTCATGTACAGTATGTATCATTTAAATACCGGGGTATTTTCTAATATTGAGATTTCCATGTTGAGAGATCTATTGTGTACATACTTAATTATGTCCCATCAAGAGTACTGGTTCTACCCAGTGAATCATTCATTAAGCTATAATTACCACACTTTCTGTTAAATTCTAAGTTTCTAGAAGGTACAATGCACCATTAATTCTGGGATCAATATCTTAACTAGTACACTAATACTTGAAGCCCTTCTTTTTATAAAACGGGGAGGAGTGTGGTAAATCTCCGTGCACTGCAACCGCTTACCTATCCACTATTAATTCACTTTACATGCTTGGCCGATTCCACTAATCATAAACCAGCTTTCTCTACCAAAGCCCAACAGCCAATGAACGGCCCCGTTGCTACCAACGATTCCACGGCTGGCACGATTGGCACGAGGAATTATAAACACATGTCCAAGCTCTCTTGCTTCCTGAACTCTCAACGATACACACGTCTTTACGACTAATCCTAGAACCACGTTTCCAGAGAGCACGAGCTTCGTCACGGCACTGTCATTGGTAAGATACTGTGACTTGACATTGCATTGCCTTACCACATCGCTATCACAACAATATTACTACCATAATAGTACTATTGGCTGATAAAATGCGCTGATTGCACAAGTTTAATCGTTATATTGTGCAGACATGTAAATGAGAAACTGACTATCAATTGGTGAATTTATGGATTAGAAATGTGCTAATCCTTCTCAGAGTGGAGCATCAGTTGATATAGCGGACGTGTAATAGATGCAATGACATCGTCGAAGATTCACTAAATCACCCCGGCTATACTAATTCAGCGATTTTGATCGGCTGCCGTTATGGTACCGCTAAACAGGTCGGTTGCCGGTGATATGGTCGGCTGCCGGTTGGGATGGATTTGGATGGGTTATGTTTGAAAACTCTATCATAATGAATACTTCAGATATTTTGTAATTTGTATTATGATTTTACATGAGATTTGCAGAATAAAACTTAGAATAACAATAAAATGTAATTTCTTCCTTAAACTTTAGAATTTCGAAATATTTGACGACCCATGTGCACATAGTATAACTAATCATTGTCTACAGTCATAGTACAACACATTCCAATGCATAAATTGAATGCTAGTGAGAGTTTTAGGCCAAACAATGACCACAATCAAACACCACCCACCAAATATAAGCCGGCAGCCGTCCTGATCCCAACCGGGAGCCTACCATATCGACCGGCAGCCGACCTGTTTAGCGGTACCATGCCGACAGCCGACTGAAATTGCTGAATTGGTATTCCCAGGCCGTAAATAGTGTATTCCTTAGTGGATAAACGACGATTACATCGCATGTACCATAATGTGAACACCGCTAGGATATTTTTACAGGAAATGTGATGACATTACTAAGACATGCTACATAATTATGATGCGAGGAAAACTAGGAGATCAAACACATTGAGCGTTGTTTTGTGTCCATCTGCGTATTATATGTACATGTAGCTTAGAAAATATATCGTCGCAGGACTTCTGTGCACATATTCAAACATTGCTCGTAGTAAAAAATAAAATGGATATGCAGATGGATACAATTATAAATGGGCTTGTCCAGCTATGACAACTAATCGACGGTGAAATCTATGAATAGTTATACATGAGTGAAGTTTAGTTAAACTATTCGCGGTGGTATTTGAGTAATGGTCCGGACACGGAGAGCGAAAACGAACAAAGGAGTATAACCGCGAGAGCTGTCGTTCTTGCACCAACACACTGTTCACTAGATAGTTTCGTCAAAATATTCTCGGCATTATTCGAGTTTTGCTCCGGACACGCGCTTTGCTGGTGATGTCCCACTTCAGTTCATGTTGTTGAATCGCTGGATAATTACGACCATCATATCTGTTATTCAGCTTGAAGTTTTTAAATCAGTAGCTTCAGTATGAAAACAATACTGCTTGAACAGCTAGTGCCTCACTATTACCGTAGTCGGAAGAGTACGTCCTAAAGCGCGATGCCTTGGCGTATGCTGTCTTTAATTCGAGATTCGTCGGTCTTGTAATTTGCAGTTACAGGTAATGGCTGTACTCCCTTTGGTATGTAATCTAAAGTATACATCATGCCTAGTGGCTTCTTTGTCCTTGATTTCCGCAACTCCGAGTCAAAGAAATGATCCCTGAAATCAGAAATTCATGGAAATAACGTAATTTCTGACTCCAACATCAGCATAACACTAACTAGATTAGGCAGGTTGTGAAGGTCAGACGTGTAACGTGTACATACACTTGTAGCTAAGGCATATATAGTATTACGTGATTTACACGATATACGTCTGATTTCGCAACCACCCTATTATCCCACGAGTGTATACATTGTCACATCAGTTGACCACACAATGTCACACGACAACAACATAACGTAATGACGCCGTCAACCGTTATGAGCGCCAAATCAGCAGAACAAAACAGAACAAAACAGAACAGAACACAACTTCATTAGAGTAACAAACCATGGCCGTTCGTAGAACGGCATACAGCATGATACTACATATAATATAACATAGTGACGTCAAGCACTGGGTAGGTATTGCACTTGTATATGTGCGTTGTAGTGCCAACACATTAATTACGAACTTGTCATGTGCACGGGACGTACACCAGTCAGTGGAAATACAAAGCAAATAAGTTTAATAAATATCATATTATACCATCACTCAAATTATTATTATTTTTTTTGTATTGGTGTATACTATAACGGCCTATCAACAGCTAAGGTCATGTAAGGCCTATATATACAATACTCACCGTGGTTTAAGAAAATTCACATTCAAGGAAAAGGAATTGCTCCTAAAACTCTACAATACACTAATTAGACTTCATCTGGAACACGCGTCCCTCATTTGGACACCATTTCTTAAGAAATACATTTACAAGAATTTGATTGAAATTGTACAGCGCCGTCGCCATGTAAGGTATTCGAACCTATTACGGGCATTAAATCCAAGATTGAACTGCAGGGTTCCAGATAAGGAATTAGTAATTGAGTATTGTCACTCCATAATTTCTGAAGCAATTGTGTATTTCAAAATTTTACTTTGGTAAAATAAAATCACACTACTGTTTACACATCAACAGACAGCAATTATTGAATAGTTTGCATCGAAATGAAAACATGTCTTGGCATTTCATTAGAATTGTCTCTTGAAATACCAAGATGGGTTTACATGGAAAATAAGACAAATATGCTATATTTGTGGTCTGTGTGTTGTTGTCTGCAGAAAGATAATTGTGCCACTGACTTCAATTGGGGTTTTGGCAATTTTAATTGGGTACTTAAGCAAATACGCAGCTTATCTGGAGCTCTGGAACTGAACTGAACTGAACTGTACAGTGCCGTGAAACAAAACACTTATTATCTTTAGATATACCATACGAAGATATATGAAAACTTTAGGTCTACCAACGTTGAAATACCGGCATATGGTACAAATGTACACACTTTTAAACGACATAGACAAATTGAACTACGATATATTCTTCAATCTGTGACATAACAAGGAGGTATGAACACAAATTAAGTAAAAGCCACCGTAGACTTTGTATCAGACAAAACAGCTTCTTCACGAGGAATACGAGACCCGATAAATTCTGTTTATGATGTTAACATTGATAAACTGAACACACCCTATGCAGTTTAACATAACATATATGTTAAGTTGCTATAATATCGATCCGAATGTCCATATCAATACTCCCGCTTACTTCGGCGATGTGGCCAATGAAGTTGCCAAGCTCAGGGGAGAGAGCCTGTCGTACATCCCCGAAGAAAACGGGAGTATTGATGTGGACATTCGGATCGACAGATAGGTATGGAGAATCCGTTTCCACGAGATATCGGTTGCTGGTGACTGATCTTAATGCATCAATCTGTTGGGCAGAAAAGTGGATGACCTGCCCCGAGAAGGAGAAATAGCAGTTGGGAAAGACGCGTAGCCATCTCCAGACTTGAGACACATCACGACCAAAACAGTGAAGATGAACCAGCTGCTCCCGAAGGCAGTGATCGAAGGTGTGGCGTCCGAACCATACGTATACATATCGGTTTTATCCGTTGCAGAAAGGGAGAATCTACTCCAACACGTGCACTTGCTGGGCCTACAACTCCACGTTCACAGTCCTGTCTATTCCATATCATACCATACGGGGGTGGTGCCTCAGCGTATGATAATGCTGGTACGTCGGCTTCTTGGTATGGATGCATTGACGCAGGACTCTCTTTTGCATGCGGCTGCATTAAAGCTGATGTCGACAATACAGACATGCCACGCTCAGCAGCGGGTGAACAAGATGCCCCTTCAGCATTTTCAGAGGAGAACGGATCCTGAGATTTTGAGCTCGGGTATAACTGTAGCAGTTGCTCCCGCTGTTCGGGACTGAGCATCTTGAGTATCTCTGTGAGCATCCTCCAATGCAAAAGGGCGGCCGGAGAGTTCATACGAGCCAGACTAAATTGCGGGGTTATATCCCATCCTTGGCTCTGGCACAGTGGCGTCATGTTATCATGAAGCTTATCTGATACGACAGTGGAGAATGGGGGCAGTGACTTCCATTCAGTAGATCCATCAACTGAGTAACTGTCGCAGTTCTACCGAACACCCACTTTGCCAAACAGAAGAGAACATCTGCTCTTTGTGTGCAGATTGTAGCATCACATACCGCCTCCAACATTACAATAGGTAAATGATGTATGAAGCAGTGCATTTTCAACTTCCTTCTATAGATGGATAGCATCTCTGGTATAGGGCACAAGGATGATCTCGATTTCCAGTCATCTATAGATCGTTCTTGTCGAGACTTTTCGTTCAGTGGATCCAAACCCAACAGATATCCGTATTGACTCTTCATCACGGCTGTTGTCCCTTAATGGAGACCTACTCCGACTGTTGGTATATGTCGCAATGCATATGTACTGATTGCTGTTTTTCAAAGGAGATGAGTACGGCGTTTTAGACAAAGCATACGTTCTGTTCCTGTTTTGCAACGGGTCTCATTCCTGAACCGCATGTGATGCATGCACTCCACCTTGATCCTTATTTTGAAGGCATATTTCACTTGTAGCAGGCTGGGCTCTCTCTGCTCTGCCCGTGTCCTTGTATCTCCATGAAAGTACTCCACTGGTAGTAACTTCCACTGTTCGACCAATGTCGGTATTTCGCAAGGGAACCTTTCCACTTGTAGCGGGAGATCTAACACGTTCATTCCTACATTAGTTAGTGTCTTATTTTGCAAGGGAACCTTTTCACTTGTAGCAGAATATCTAATACGTTCATCCCTACGTTTGCCCTGGTCCCTATTTTTCAAGGGAACATTTTCACTAGTAGTAGAAGATCCAACACGTTCATCCCTACGTTTGCCCTGGTCCCTATTTTGCAAGGGAACCATTTTACGTGTAGCAGAAGATCTAAAACGTTCATCCCTACGTTTGACCTGGTCCCTAATGTTCAGGGAAACCTTTTCACTAGTAGCAGAAGATCTAACACGTTCATCCCTACGTTTGTCCTGGTACCTATTTTTGCAAGGGAACTTTTTCACTAGTAGCAGAAGATCTAACACGTTCATCCCTACAGTTGACATTGTCCCTGTTTTTAAAAGGAATGTTTTCTCTTGCAGCATGCGTAGCAGGCTCCACTTTGTCCTTGTCTCTGTTTTTCTAGGGAACATTTTCACTTGCAGGAACTTTTCCGCAGTGGTGCCGCTATAGCATTGATATGGCTATCCCGATGCGGCATATTGTCCACAATCCATTTCTGCGGCAATTGATCCTTCGTGCCGCAATGGAGTATTGTCCGATAAGAATCGCCCAAGGACTTGGTTTCAATTTGCGATCCATTGCTAATTTGGGCACTAGTAGATGAGGAGGAATTGGTTGTCCCTTTCGAATGGCCGCTTGTACATAATTATAAAGTGTACTGAGCATATTCCTGCACTTCCTTGACCTGCGATCTCTCGGTTTTTCAGTTTCGTTTTCGGGGGCTGTATTCGGAGCCACTGTCCATACTTGAAATCTGAAAGTAGAAGAACAAAGAAGTGGGACCAATTTACATTACTGAACCTAGTTGGCAACACACACTGGACAGACTTATTTGTCAATATGTGAAGCATCTTCTTTGGTAATGGACACACAATTCCAATGATACCACTCGTCACAACTGTCACATTGAATCAAGAACGTCCCTTCATCTGCTTTGCGACATAAACAATACACATGTTTGTCACAATCCACGTTCTCAGCTGCAATTTTCCGAAACCGAACAAGCCAAGATGGTAATTGTTTATTCAAGTATGCTTTCATTCGGTCATTGTTCGCAGTAACAACTGTTCATCGGAACTTGATTGTGTAGAGATAGGGCATCGTAATACCAATCACTACTCCTGGACCTGTCCATGAGGGGCTTAATTTCTTGCTCTTTCCCTTAATACTAGATGTATCTAGGATATAGACAATGTCGCCCATTTTATACGCCCGAGTAGTATGGAGGACGCTTTATGCTGTCTCTCATGAACAATTGTTGTTGCTTGCGTGAGGTTTGCAACATACTCATCTACTGATGTCGGGTTCTCATCAGGGTTACTGTACATAATATCCGCGGGTTGATTCACCTCCCTTCCAAGCATAAGTTTATTTGGTGTGTAACCTGTCTGCCGATTAACTGCTCAACGCAGAGCCCCTGAAATGTGTGGTAAGAATTCATCCCACCTGTTCTGAGATTTCTCCACATAACACTGCGTTCATGAGAGCACGGTTATACCGCTCAACACAACCATTGGATGATGATTTGTAGGATGTAGTTCTGGTTACTCTCGGAGTTTCAACCTTAGTCCGTCAAGATCTGAAAACCTGGTGAAGAATTCATTCACTTCCGCTTGTGCGGTAAATTCGGCATTCTGTGACGAAGAGCTATACACTCCACCCATTTGGAAATCTGATAAATTATCATCAAGCTATGCTCAAGATATGCTCATTCCCTTTGTCGGTTTTCGGTAATACATTCCATTGGCGCACTCGCATGCTATCGGGTTTTGATTATACCTAGATTTCCGAACAGGTTTTTTGTTAATACTACAATCTGGGCAGCACAGCACATATTCTATAATATCCTGTGACATTCGGTACCAGTTATATTTTTCCTATAAACACGAGTTCGTTCGCCTAATGCCTTGATGACCTCTGGCAGAAATATTGTGGTTTAATTGTAACACCTTCGGTTTAAGTAAACTATGTATGATTAGAACATATTCGTCTGCGAGTTTACGTTTCTTGAACATAACTCGGTCGGTGATCTTAAACCGGTCTCTATTAATCCAGTAATACTTGGTTGCTAGACTAGCGAGGAATATAATTCCTTCAATAGGCTCAGTTCCGTCCTTTAGCCATGCTATTAGAACAGCCAAATCCTGGTCTCTTGACTGATACTCGTCAAGTTCTGCATTTGAATACCTCCAACACACTAATCCAACAGCAGACGTTACAGTCCTTGCGACCTTTTCCGTATCGGCTTTCACATCAAAGTTTAGTATTAAGCCGGTACGTCCAATATCATCCGTCATCGCCAGCTCATCCGATCCCCCAGGATCCCAAGGCCACTGCTCCTCCTGTGAGTTCTTAGCTGAAATCTCCCACATGGCAACAGGACAGTCGCATACTCTAGTTTATTTGGACACACGTTAATGTGTTCATTTGATCCACCAGGATCCACAACCACTGATCACCATCTAGACCTGTATGAAACACGCAGATTCATCTGAACACACACTTTCATTTGCACATTCCTGATTTCCGGCCCCGCGATGAGAACAGGA
>CM055278.1:33247439-33274762 GCA_029237695.1 Conchocele bisecta
ATGAGAACAGGATACAATCATGCCCGCTCGGACACAGGGCAAGGGAGTTTACCTTCTTAGTACTTTTGTGTGTCGGTCTGCCTAATGGTACCACATCATCAATATTGTCTGTGACCTTTACCCTGTTCTGATGTGCTCTCTCACAATGTCTACATCCTCCATACGGTAACTGTTCAAGCTCTATAACCAATTTGAAGCTTGGACAAGGCTCCTGATCTGGAATTCGATTAGATGCATGAGTGTCCAGAATGAAAGGATCTTCATTGTTCGGCAAAGCCAGCACTGGTGTGGATGTTAAGCGACATTGAGATCATCGAACACATGATGATGTTCGTCTTCCCAAACGAATGGTTTTTGCTCACCATATTGGATCAGCCCGCTTTGGAACAGGGCATGTTTCCGTTTGTTTTGCATATCTGGACACAGCAGCCCGCACTGACACTGGGCTTGATTCTGTTTCGGACTCGGAGATGATATAGCTAACTTCGCGTCGTGGTGCTCTACCATATATTGCCTTATTATTGTGCTCGTACCAACGAATGCGATCTATCGCTGCCATGTATTCGCTGCATACGATCCAGCTTCCTTGTCCAGCAAACCCTGACATACACGTGTCAAAACGTGGCGGCACATGTAATCTTCAAGTAACTCACTACAAGCCTTTTTTGCCAACGTAAGCACCATATCAGCCCATTCCTCAATTGTTTCTTCGGGTTTCTGTTTCAATTGTTGGAACCGTGCTTGTGCTGTTCCCGGTAGTTCTCTTGCAACGAAACGTTTCTCCTTTTGCATTAGTGCAATATAATCAATATGGGTTTCTCTTTCCACCAGCAATGCATAATACTCACTCGCCTTTCCTTCCAGGCACCGACATAAATTACTTTTATTCTCAGCAGGTGTCCATTTCTGCATTTCGGCATACCTAGTGAATTTCTGCCTTACGGCTGCTGTAGGACTTGTTCATTCTGTCCATAACCTTCACCTCTTCTAAGATCCCTGTTTAAGTCTGGGTCCAGTTGATGTTGCATTACTGGTGCTTGTACTGGTGGTGTTGGCATTAGAGTAATACTTTGGACTCTAAACTGTTGATTCACTTGACACTTAGGTATGCCCATATACTACTGCCCATGAAGATTTTGTCCCGGGTATCCCCATCCCCATACATTGGATAACCCATTTCCTGAAATGTCAGGTTCATCATACACAGTCCCTGGTAATGCGGTCCTGTAAATTCATGCCACATTGCTGATGGTTGTCCTGTATAAATCTGATTTAGCATACGTTGTCATTGACCTTGTACTGTCCATCCCGAATAACTGGGACACATCGATCATTGGCTATACCCAGCCCCAGTGTTCTGATTGGCTGGTTGATAACTGTACGCGCTACATTGTTCTGATTGGCTATCTTTGTGGTTGTACTCCTATCACACCCCTGTACTGTCCCATTTATTAACAGAATCCTCCCGAGTTTTCTTCATAAATGGGGATTTAGATCGAGACTGTCTAAGATGTTTTTGTGTCATTGCCCCCAATTCACTAGTACTTTCATCCTTTCTGGAAAAATCGATTGGTAATTGTTCCCAAACCTAGGGGAATTGAACTGCATTTTGTTTAATTTTGCACTTTAACTGGTCTGTACCCAAATCAGTATCAGGTTTTCCAACATAATCAATTACCTGTTTATAAATGAATGTCGTTTGAACGTAGTGAATTAGAAATAAATTCGTTTTCTCTGGCGGTCGGCGGGACAACCTTATACAATGTTAAGAATATTGATTGATGGTAACCCGCTTGCGCGTGTTCAGCCGTGCGCGTTTTCGCGCTAAGCGTGGTCACTATGTGTGACCAGTGGCGGAATCTTGTCATTCAAGTGTTGACCGAGACTAGAGCGACACGTATGTTTTGTTTGCTGCCGGTTTGCGTCGTGGTATGGTGGATTTGAACACAACTTGGTCGAGATTATTGGACAGCTAGCTAAACAAAGGAGGGCATTCAGCAGGCAATTCAACAGCAAGTCGGACTGCAGATTGGCGTGCAGTTGTCGGGCATGAAGGGCGACATTGAGCGGGAGCGTTTGACAGTTGAGGCCGAGGTGCAGAAGATACGTGCAGCGGGTGAATACACGTGGATAACACAGGTGGGGCCCGGTGCAGTCCATGTTTGGGGGCAAGGTGTCACGTGAGGGGCCGATGTATCATTGGCATAGCTGTATTCAGGGCCGTTGGGGCAGAATGGAGTCGGTGGAGGCGTGTAACAAAACGAAGGTGGACAATTTAAAAGATGAGTATTGCTCGAATCATGAGTTGTACAGGAATTTGGATTTTCCTGTGCTGGATTGTAGTTATTTTTGAAAAGTAATACTGGGACTGGTCTTAATCGTATCTCATATGCAGTCGTATGCACACGGTATAATACATATTTTATGAATGGCCTCTGGTAGTCATTTGACTATATCAGGAAAAAAGAGGCTTATGACCTTTGTGGCCGTTTTGGCTTCTGATCTAACACCAATGTTTTGCAGTCTGATAAAATGTATTATGATTGTTAGGAACACGTTTGATGTGTTTCACTGATTGATTGACGAATATTGCATGACCTGATCATGATCAGACTGCGCGGATGCGCATGCGGATCTGGCACTACACTGGCTATGGGCAATATTTCTTCAGTCACAGCCACGATTACGTTCTTCGGCATATTCCTTATTCATCTATGTTGCGTGTTGGCTGATTTAGTCATTATATTACGTAATGGGTATACTGAATATTTCATGATTGGTATTCAGTACTATATTATATTATTTTCTCTGGCAATCCCCCCGGGAACAACCTTATACAAACACAACACTCCCTTATATTTAGCATTTAATGAAACAATACATCATTGTATAGTATTTTAGACAAGCATTGCAACGCGACATTTGAGAAACACGCATTTCATACTATAAAACACAATCCAATAAACTGTCCTAAGTAACTACATGTACATAATTAAATTACTTCCTACCATATTATCATTGCGACAAAAATACGTGTCGCTCTAGTGTCGGTCAACACTTGAATGACAAGATTCCGCCACTGGTCACACCTAGTGACCACGCTTGGCGCGAAAACGCGCACGACTGAACACGCGCAAGCGGGTTACCATCAATCAATATATTAACATTGTATAAGGTTGTCCCGCCGATCGCCAGAGAAAAATAATTTATTTATATTTCACAACGTTAAAACGACATAAATTTTATATTATTTGTTTTCAATACCGGAAGTTGATGTTTTGCACTCGGCTAATTTGCACATTTGCTAATGTGTATCAGCAAAATCTGATATGCCCCTTCTGTCATACTGTTGCTGCTTTGTGTGCCCATACTGTTTCAGGATAGGGAAATATGTCCGTATGTCGCAGTGGGGCCCGGTGAAGTCCATCTTTGGGGGTAAGGTGCCACATGCGGGGCCGGTTGGGACAGCCGTATACAGGTCTGTGCATACGGCGGGACCGGGAGCTGCTTCGCCTGTGGGTCGTCCAGCCATTGCGGCGAATGGAGTCGGCTGAGGCGTGTAACAAAATGGAGGTGGACAATTTAAAAGATGAGTATTGCTTGACTCATGATTTATACAGGAATTTGTAATTTCTGTGCTGCATTACAAAGTTGTTGTATGCACATGGCATAATAAATATTGTATGAATGACTTTCAGTGGTCATTTGACTATATCTGGAGTAAGGAGGATTATGACATTTGTGGCTGGTTCGGCTTCTGATCTGCTACTAATGTTTGGCAGTCTGAGAAAGACGTATTATTATTGTTAGGAACACGTTTGATGTATTTCACTGATGGATTGATGAATATTGCATGCCCTGGTCAGACTGCGCGGATGCGCAGATGGATCTGGCAACATACTGGCCATTGCGTTCTTCAGCATATTCATCTATGTTGTGTGTTGGCTGGCGGAGTCATCATATTACGTACTGGGTATACTGAATATTTCATGATTGATATTCAGTGACAATGTTTTATGCTTTCGAGTATATCCACCCATGTCTTGGGTGGGTTGGCGGAATCGTCATATTACGTACTAAGTATACGGTACGGAAGAATTGATGATTGTTCTATGGTGGATATGATTTATATACTAGACTATAGCCACCCACGTTTTGGGTAGACTGGCCGAGTCTTCATATTGCGTACTCAATTTACTGAACAATTTAGGATTGGTCTTTAATGGCCATGCTTTTTGTTCTTTAGTATACCCACCCACGTTTTGGGTGGGCTATGGGAGTCGTCATATGATGTACCGAGTACATTGAATTATTGATGATTGGTATGTGTTGGACACGATTTATATTATTGAGTATCACTACCGACGTTTTGAGTGGGCTCATGGTGTCTTCATATTACGTACTCAATTCACTGAATAATTGATGATTGGTTTTTACTGGCCATGATTTTTGTTCTTGAGTATAGCCGCCCATGTTTTGGGTGGACTGGTGGAGTCCTTGAGTATTGAGTATACTGAAGATTATATGATTGGTCTATGGTGGACATAATATATGTTCTTCAGTATACCCACCCATGTTTGGGCGGTCTAGTGTGACGTGATAATATGCACGGAATATTCTGGAAAATGTTGATTGGCCTGAAGTGGCAGGGCAAATGTTAAGTTCGAGTATACTCACCAACATTCTGTGTTGTCTAGCGGAGCCATGATAAGGGCTGGCGGAGTCATGATAATTATACGCATAAGGTATACTGAAGACTGGTTGATTGACCTGAGGCGGCAGGACATGATTTAAGTTCTTCAATATACTTACCCACGTTTGGGCGGGCTGGCGGAGCCATGATACGCATAGGATATACTGAAGATGTGTTGATTGGCCTGAGGCGGCAGACATGATTTAAGTTCTTCAGTATATTTACCCACGTTTTGGGTGGGCTGGCGGAGCCATGATAATACGCATAAGGTATACTGAAGATTTGTTGATTGGTATGAGGCGGCTGGACGTGATTTAAGTTCTTTAGTATATTTACCCACGTTTTAATGTATCGTACAGACATGAATCTGATGTGTGCAAATAATGCAGCATGTATTAACAACATTTATTACGATACATAATTAAAGGATGACACTGTATTTTTATACATTCGAAGGAACGTAATCATGTGATACTGAATAATAAAATATATAATAATTTATTTTATGACATGGAATGAGAACTAAACTATATCTATAACGGCTTCAGTAAAGGCCAACTATGTGGGTTTATGTATATATAGTTCAGAAAACAAAAGCATTTCATGTAGTTATGTTTATCAGGTTTCTTGTACTTTAGATTATACTCGCAACCTGATGTAGTAATACATTTAAATTAAATTAGAACATGGACATGTATATATAGAGAATAGTAGGTTAGTGCTGTGAATGGGAAAAAATATCTTGCAAGCCTTAGGAAACGGGATGTGCGAGGCTCTGCCGAGCACATCCCGTTTCCGAGCCGCGCCAGATATTTTTTCCCGTTCACAGCACTAACCTACTATTCTATTTATCCCGTCGACGCCTACAAATGGCTTTAAAATACAAAAAAAGTAACCCCAGTCACCGCATATATTCATACGCGGTGATTAGGTCGTATTGACAGGATATCAAAATTGTTTCGCGGCACCGTGTTTCACGGCATATACGCACTGTGTTGGCGGAATAAATGAATGAATTTACACCTTGTGGCGAATTGTTTTATCGATGGAATCAGTGTTATTGAAATTAATTTAAATGCATATTATTCAACGTGTTTTAATGTCAGATTTAATGCGAGCTGTTGTGTCATCGTGACGGTGTTTTTTCGTACATGTATATTCATTATGTTATATATATGTTTTCACCCATATGTATTGTTTGGATACTTCAATTATATATTCCAGATATATGGGGAGACATTGAGCAATTACCGGATGTGATCATGGGCAATGTCCATCTGCTTCCTGAACTACTACTGGAGAGCCCAGCAGATTCTACAAGTACAACATATTTCCGAGGATTCAGAAAATGTAATGAGTGGGCTTCTGCTAGTCGTTTGGGAGGTGGTGTGATTTTGCTCGCAAAAACATTTCATGTGACTGAATTGTCACTTACATAAACATGGGACTTGGGAAGATGAGAATAATGAGAATTTTATTAAAAACACTGAAAGAGGCTGATATAGATATGTACCTAAAGTTTATAAGAATAAAACAGTGGGAATTATTCAGAAAGTATAAATGTTTATGTCCATTTTAATGAGTTTACAAAGAATATTTGTGTGTATTTTCCGTACTACATGCACTAGCATTTGCTATATTTTGTTACAGTATTCATGGTTTCTCAGAAACAAAAATTGCTAGTTGTTAGATGTGATATTGTGTTTCATCAATGTTATATGCCAATGTTTACTGCGAAAGCAAAATCTGACATGCACCATGTGCTTGTGGTGGTCTTCGCGAAGTTTGATAGTGTTATGTCCGTTAAGACGGTTTTGACAATTATCTGTCATTAAATTCAGAGATTTTTATCTGACGGTGTCGCCATGACAAGTTGTTACTTTGTTTTATAGGATATTGTTTGTACATATGTATACGTGTATCGGTATATACATGTAAGTGTGTATATGCTTATATATTTGTGAATATGTATATTCTAGACATAGATACATGTGTAATTAATTTGCAAGGTATATTATCCAAATGATATATTTAATAAAAATTGACTTTTTTAGCAATATTGTTTTAGGTCTGATAATATCACGTATTAATGGGGTTATGTTCTACAGAACAATATGCATTTAAACGAATGATGCCCGGAATTCAAGCGAACTGACATTGGCTTTCGGGACATGTTTCCAAAGTTTTTTTATCTCTGGCTGTTCCTGCGCGAGTCAGATCGCCATGTAAACAGCATTTTGTACTGTAAGTTCATACACGTGATTCATGGATTCATGGATCTATAAATTATATCATTGCTGACAATATCAACTTTTCCCCGTTCTTTAGATTCAAATATCGCGTCGCATGCTTGTCTAAAATACTATACAATGATGTATTTTGCCTGATTAAATGCTAAATATAAGTGAGTGTTCTGTTTGTATAAGGTTGTTCCCGTGGGGATTGCCAGAGAAATATTCTTTATGCATCTTCTTGCATATTGGTTAGAGGTCGTGTACTCTTGTCCATTCATTATTCATATCTACTGTTTACCTATGCCTAGTGTAATATCCCAGCGAGTCACTTAGAAAGTACCGTTACGTGGTTATTCGCTCTATTAGCGCACCTGAGCCAAGCATGGTAAATTCATATCTAAAATGTTTGTTAGTGCATTGCTATTTGGTCTGCACATATTCCGGCAAGTCAGAGTTGCAAGCCAGGTATAAGAGCAGAAACATCAAATAATATATGTAATGTTATGTATTTGGTATGTATGTAATTAAGAAAGACTTGGTATTCTAACTATGCACTTTATTATACATAAACATATATGTGACTGTTCACTGAGAGAGAGCGTAAGTGAAATTAGTAATTAGCAGCATAGCAGCACTATATATAGGTATCAAATACAGCAGGGTAGACAACTACATGGCATGCTGCAGTAGAGGTTTAAACCACATAGTTATACAACCTGTATACAGCATTTACATGTATAAATGTGATATTACAATATGTATTGTGATCATTACTAATTGATCCCATCTGTATATTACAGATTATTCGTCCGACAATAAATTTGGTCGTCCCCAAATGGCGTTCCTTCCATAGAAGTCCACCAAACCACAACCCCGTCCAAGAACTGTTTTAAGGAGCGTATGAAGGTACTCACCGTATTGGTTTTCCGTGTGTTCAAGGCTATATATAACTATTATAAAATATTCTTGGTTTAGGCACCACTAAATATATCGGTCATTCTGTAGTCGTCAGTGTCAAGTCTTGGAATGAATCTTATTGGTTCATTGGGTCGGCTTATCATCCGGAACTGGCCGATTGGTTCCGGAAAGGATCGAGGGAGAATGAAACCGCAGCGGAAGAAATAACAGGAATGTATCCAAATAATCCGAGTTACACCTCAATAAGCTTTACGACCAGCAGAAACATCTCTGGGGCTAACCAGAAAACTAAAATATCTTTTAAATCGAGATGGCAGTATATGACACTCTTAGATGTGGAATATGGTTCACTATCTTGCTAAACCTGCCACCAGTATAGAGCTAGATATGCTTGCAAAAGCAGCAGTCTCATGTTCAGGAGTTGCACTGTTCACATTACATAAATGAAACACATTTCGTGCTTCTAAGCAAGATATATCGTTACCACGCTACAGGAGTGTGATATTTGATCAGGAGCTATACTGGTCACAAATCCCATAAGCCCAATTTCTCCAGTCACAACCACAAATGTATAGTCTACGTTAAACACCCCTGGGGCAGGTACACGAATTCCCGCTATATTGACACGAATGTAGTCATGTGTAGCTCTGCCACTGCGGGGGTCACGTTTTTTGTATACATCTCGCCCCGCTATCCATAGACATAGCACTCCTATATTACAATAACAGAAACATATGGACAGCGTATAAACTGCTAATGGTACGTGAATGTTAAAAAGTGTTATGTTTCCGCAACTAAAATGACAGCTGTACCCTTTCTCTAGGATATCAAATATGTATTAAAGATACATGTCCACTCAGTAGGCACAACATGTTCTTTATATCAGAGACATCATCTGAGACATTGTCTGGAAAAATAAACATTAATTCACCTTTACCATACGTATTGATTGACATTATTACACATTTTAGATCGGACTTAAATTTACGCACTGATATCAGGGGCGATAGTCGTGTTTCCTTAAAGGAGTTACATGTCCCACTCAGTAGGCACAAAATTGTTCTTTTATAGGAAATTAAATAAATGTATAATTGTGTCACTATTCCACCAGTTCTACAAATTACAAGTGCCGCTATACAGATATATTACTGATAGTGACACGCGGTGGTATCAAGCTATTTTCATATGCAGTAGTATATAGGGAGTCAAAATGATACCACCTAACGGTGGTATCATTTCTCCTCCCTATATACTACTCCACCACCCCCCGAAAAATCAAAAATTGGTTAACGAGGTAACAAATTGTCTCCCACCAACCACGAAATATTCAAAATTGGTGTCATAAATACATCATGTTTTTTTTCACGTCCAATTGAACAGATAAAACAATAGTCTTAAAAAGGATTTATTTTTGACACCAATTTATGAATTTATTCTAATAAGTTTCCGAGTTTTAAATTTTTTTTTATTTTGTTTTTTTTTTTTTTTTTTTGCGTCCTCGGCGACAATAGTCTATATTCCAACACCATATTTTCCTCCTCCGATATATCTAAATTGATTCCGTCGATCAGCAATTCAATTCTACCTGCTCTAGTCTACCACGAAGTTCACCTGTAGACCACCCCAAGGGGCAGCGTAGTTGCTTTATGGTCTTACAAAGAGTTTGGGCACTAACGAATTTACAAGGGCATCTGGGGCATTGAAATTGCGGGGGGACACAAGGAAACTTTCTACGTCTCGCTAGATGCCTTCGTAGATAGTCTTTACGCGTAAACGTCTTACAACAAGTCTCACACTCCATTATATATGTATATGTTTTTATGTTTATATTCAATTGGTCGTAAAAAAAACATAATGTTTTCAAGACCAATTGAACAGATAAATTTCATAGGTTATACAAAAGTATATTACAGAAAATATGATAACGTCAGAAACTAGAGCAGAAATAGAAAGTTTGAGAAGAAAAGCCGAATCTCTAGGGATTACTTATAGTAAACGGTTGAGAGTTAGGGGGTTGACAAAGTTGATAAATGCCACAAAGAATGAGGCGTTTACAGAAAATATGATAACGTCAGAAACTAGAAGCAGAAATGAAAGTTTGAGAAGAGAAGCCGAATCTCTAGGGATTACTTTATAGTAAACGGTTTGAGAGTTAGGGGGTTGACAAAGCTGATAAATGCACAAAGAATGAGGCGTTTATGAAGCGGTTTACCCGCGCCCACAAACGAGGAGCCTTTAAAGATATATCCAAAGCGGAGGAAGTAGGTAACAGAATTCAAAAAGAAAGTATTGCGGGGTTAAGGGCTAGTGTAATCAAACCTTCAAGCACAAATAATTTGTCCCAAATTAGACGCCAAAATAATAATAAGAAAAAATCTATCGTTAGTGCGATAGTGGAAAAAGGTGAAGAAATATTGGGGGCTCACGATGAAACATTGGAAAAGGTAGAAAATGGAAGACGGGTAGTTACATTATCCTTTCGTAAAAACATTAACATTAACGAGTCTGAACGCATGTCCGATAAACTCGCTCCGTATCTAACAACCAATTTTTATTTGAGATATTCATATTCTTACAAGCTAGAACATATGGAGGAAATTAAAAATGGAAAACCTAAAACTATAATATTTCACAAAAATCTCGGTGGTAGCGAACCACTATCATCAATGAAAACCGTTAAAAAATGGCTGTCAGATAAGGAGCAAACACGAATAATGTCCGATAAAATAGACAGACCAAATACAAAGTGGAAGTTTGTAAGATGGGTAGAGGTGTTTGTAAAGCTAATACAGGGTAGTAGGGGAATAGATTTGGGACTACAATCCAAAGAAGCAGCAGGAGGAGAACTTCCAGAATGGTTGAGGAATAGAAAAGGTATGTATTCTTTAGATAAGTATAATGACGACCTTTGTCTGTTCAGGTGTCTAGCTATGCACCTTGATAAAAAGATCAGACCTGACAGATGTACAGAAAAGGCGAAAGAACTTAGTAAGCAATATTTCGGTAGTAATGTGGTTTCACCAATTTCTTTTTCAGATCTGAAAAAGGTTGAAGAGTTTTTTAAAATCGGTATAGAAGTATATCAACCCACCGAATGTAATGTATGGTGGTTGAAAAAGGTACCAGCACACTATAAGGTAATAGGTAATAAACCAATGACAATAGGACTGTTTAATAATCACGCATTTCTGATAAAAAACCTTAAAAACCTATCTAAAATTTACGCCTGCGATAATTGCAAGCAGAAATTCACGAAAGCGAGTAATATGAAGAGACACGGACCAACATGTATGAGAGGTGAGACAAAAGTAATATGTGATGGTAATTATTTAGAGCGCCCGCGTTCGTCGTTCGAGAAAGCGTTTTACCCAAAAGGTTCTAACAGTTATGGGGCGATCGATTGGATGTATTCTGTGGAAAAGCGGGAGGGAATTCACATTCACCACGAACAGTGCGGACACGGAGGTGAAAGATGGATTTTAGGAGCTCCGGTAGATGGATACTGTCCAGAAACCAATACCGTATATCAATATCACGGCTGTTACTGGCACGGGTGTGAGATTCATGCAAAGCATAGAAAAGAAGAACGCGCATCCACTATGAGAAGAGATAAAGTTATTAGAAAAAGCAAAGAATTCAACCTAGTAGTTATGTGGGAATGCGAATTCCAAAGAACGGGTAAAGATATAAAGATCGGTTGTGACATACTCTTTATCCATATCAGATAGTATACGATTTTGAGGCATATCTCCAGCCAGAAGTTGAAACTACCGGTAATAGTTTAGAGTACGAAGCTGAGCACGTTCCGGCAAGCGTTAGTATAGGAGATAATTTCTCAGGAACAGTAACTCATATTTGTGATAAAGATCCCGCAAAACTTATAGAAAAATTCGTAGAAGATTTGAAAGTCAGGGGAAAAGCTATAAGAGAAGAAGTGTGGTCAAGATATAAGTTTAATACGGAATATTTACGTAAAAAACCAAATCGCCAAAATCGAACAGTGGATAGAGCAAGTACCGGTTATAGGTTTTAACAGCAGTAAGTACGATATAAACTTAATAAAGAAATACCTAGTAGGCGAACTGACATCAACAACAAAGAAAGTAATGGTCGGAAAACGTGCAAACGCAACAATATTTCTATTTACTCCAGAATTTAGATTTCTTGATGTAATACTTTATCTAGGACCTGGTGTAAGTTATGATAGTTGGATAAAAGCCTACGACTGCAAAGGACAGAAATCTTTCTTTCCTTATGAGTGGTTCGATTCTCCAGACAAACTGGATTACCCAGGACTACCGGATATAGAGAATTGGTATTCCAAACTATCTGGGAAAATGTTAATAGATGAAACAGAATTAAGTAAATGTCGTAGAATTTTCGAAGAAAATAATATGAAAACTTTCAGAGATTGGTTGAAATATTATTACGATTTAGATGTAGCACCGTTCCTAGAAGCGGTGGAAAAAATGTGTGAATTTTATAAACACAGAGGTGTGGATATTTTCAAAGATGCGGTAACACTACCTGGAGTAGCTATACAATATTTATTGAGAGGAACCATTAAAGAACAAAAATCTTCAAAGACGATTATACCGGAGGATGCTCTATATGCACCAAAAGAAGAAACATACGAAATGATGAAGGACGCTCTAGTTGGTGGTCCATCAATAGTATTTACACGCTATGCAGAAGCCGGTGTTTCCAATATTAGATCAAATGAAAGTAACAAACCTTGCAAGGCTGTTTTGGGGTACGATGCAAACGCGTTATATTTATCTACGTTAAATAAAGAGATGCCGTGTGGGAGAGAAACTATACACCATATAGATACCCCACATAACCCTAAATTTATTAAAAAAGTTTTGTAAAAGAGTTTTATCTGGAGACTGGTTTGGGTTTTGCGGAGGTGGATATAGAAGTTCCACACAACTTAAAACATAAGTTTTCTGAAATGTCCCCAATTATTTATAAACAGAGAAGTAGAGGTTGATGAAGTTCCTACACACATGTTAAAATATTTGGAAGATACTGGAAGAACTAGAGGAAATGGAAGAAAATTGGTGGGATCTATGACCGCCACTAAAGTATTGCTGTACGCGCCACTGTTGAAATGGTATTTAAAACACGGCCTAGAAATAACGGGAGTTCATCGTGTTATAGATTATATTAGTGGTAAACCCTTCGAATGGTTCGCAAAAGAAGTTACAGCCGCAAGACGAACAGGCGATGTAGAACCAAATAAGAAACCAGTAGCCGACATAATGAAATTATTAGGAAACTCGTGTTGTGGAAAAATGATAGAGGCAACGGAGAGACATTTAAATACGACATATACGCGAGACGAAACCTGTGTTGACAAAGCATTAAGATCCGCGTATTTTGATGATTTGGAAGAGATAGGATATGCGTACGAAATATCTTCAAGAAAACCCAGGTGTGCGCTAAAGAGACCATTCCATTGTGGAATAGCGGTTTATCAACTAGCTAAATTGAGAATGTTGGAATTTTACTACGAATTTCTAGATAAATACATAAAAAAAAAAGAGAAGACTTTGAATTAATACAGATGGATACAGATAGTATGTATATAGGAGTTAGTGGAAAAACGATAGAGGAATTGATTAGACCTAACTTACTAGACGAGTTTGAAAAAGAAAAAAATAAATGGTTGGCTTGGGATAAATGGAGCGAAAGAGAGCCCGGACTTTTCAAAATGGAATTTAGCGGGGATAGGGCGATAGCGTTATCTAGTAAGTGTTATTTTGTAGAAAAAATTAATTTCACTAAAGATAATTTGGAACAAATTAAAATTAATAAAAACTCTGCGAAAGAATGTCCAAGAGAACTAACAATTTAAATTGGGATAGATATAAACGAGTACTAAGTGAAACTACAGAAGATGGAAAACACATTATAGATGTAGCACAAAATAGAGGATTTAAAATGAAAGACGGCGTTATGAAAACGTACTGTCAACAAAAATTAGGACTCTCGGCATACTACGATAAAAGACGCGTGTTACCAGACGGAATACATACAGAACCTCTATTGATTTAAGTAATCGGGGGTAGCTGGGTGTCAGAAGACACTATAAGAAGTTCTTCGCGAACAAACCCTCGAGATGGCCCATCATCCAAATAGTAGAGCACGGGCTCATCGGGTTTGGTAATAGATCGATCTAGATGATATACATTGAGAGACCACACTGGATCAGTCGCGCGGCGGCTGCCACCTTCGAGCTCTCCCGGTTGATAGAGGTACCGGACGTCAATATCTGATGGAAGCCGCTGCTCTCTAAACCAACGGGTCGCCGCGCGAGACGGCAGAGGGCTTGCTCGTCTACCCTTTTTTAAACTTTTGTGATAGCATCTACAGGCTTCTTACCTATCAATCTGGTCACCTCTCCGTTCAGTGAGGAGACCACGGCGGGCAGTATGGCCACCCACTCGGTCGATCGCGAATGAGGGTCTACAAGTTCTTTAGCGTATTGGTGTCCGAACAGTCTCTCAGCCAGGGTTCGATTGAAGCGTTCCACGATCCCTGGTCCCGGTGGATGTTGACGCGGCCGCGTCTGATAGAAACTTTATGCTTAGACAATAGATGAGAGACGCGCCCATGAACTCGCGGCCGGGATCGACCTGGAGAAGATTCGGCCATTTGAGAGGACTCCTCTTATATATTCGGGAAAGAGCCTCGGCCACTTCCTTAGACTCTTTAGTGGCCAACGGCTCAGCCCCCTTTTGTAACGACTCGCTACGTCAACGATTGTCAGTGCGTACTTGTACGTTTTGCGACCGACGCGATCGTGAGGGAGAAACAGGAGATCCGCTTGGTGAACTTGGTTCGGCACCGGCACGTCGAATTTCGGGCGCGGAATATTGTGAGGCGCGGGTAAATAGATCTGCCAGATGGCCTGCTTCTTGAGCCATTCCTTGACAGCGTTTTCTGAAACCTTGGTCGCCGCCGCGAGGTTCTTGATGGTCCGCGAGTCCCTTCCAGTAGCCGCGTGGACTATAGTATGTATTCGACAGCTTGCGCGTTAGTTTGGTATCAAGTTTGCGCGTGTTCATCGTATGCGAAGTATTCTAATATATCGGACAATCTCCAACATGCCCTCGCCAGTTCGTCCGGTAACTGCGTCGTTAATAATAAAACCTTTGTTGGAAGTTTCGCTGCAGCCCCAATCGCGTTTGGGTTGGAACAGGAGAGGGAAATCTAATTCATCCAATCTCGGGCCAGACGAATCATACTCTTTGCACCAGGTAAACGATGTTTTTGGGCAGTGTAGCCTACATCAATCATAGCGTTATAAAGTTCGTCAACTAACATCGTTCTATATATATATATTTATAAAAAAAAAATGTTTTAATTAATTAATTTAAAATCTCGATTGAATATAATAGCCGGCGAGACCCACCACACCCATTCCACGATGATGAACGCGATCTCGCGGTCCTTTTGGGGCTCTGACGGTACATAGAAAATCTGAAAGTTGGGGCTCGGGATCCATTGGATCGAGACTTTTTGTGCGGATATGCAGCGCGTACTCGCGGTTGGCTTCTTCAACGTTCTGAAAAGTTGCGCGGCGTGATTTTCGCGGCGAAGCTCTTCATTGACCCAGTCCAGATGGGCGGTTCGTTTTTTCGACCATGCTTCCTTTGCGCTATTGAGTTGTTCTACAGCTAAATCATGACGCTTACGCTCCTCATCCACGTTCGAGCTTTTCATTTTAGAGAATATAAAGTTGCTACCGCTGAACGCCAATGCGTTTACAAGCGCACCACCTACTATTACTGCGATTGAAGCCATTTATTTCCATATATTAACTGGTAGAATTCCAGCTTTAACTAGATAATCTCGGGTCCAAACTGCGCGGCCGCTACATCTAAGGTCGCGAGCCCTACGTCTCTCACAGTAAAGTCCAATTTGGGAGCGGCCTTCCTCCTAGGGCCATCTTTGATAGTCGAGCATACCCGATACTGAAACCCGATATCACCACGGCGTGATAAAGCGCATTCACTAACATTTTACCATCTTGTTCAGCCATTGTTATAATTATTGCATATAAAATGGGTCGCGATCAATGTTTAAATGGGGCGCATCCAAATTCAACATTGTTGATGATTGGTGTTAGTAACTTTCTTCTGAACACTGGCTGGTTGTTTTTTCTGGTATTTCCACACGCACAGGGCACCAACAACTGCCAGACCACCACCAACAACCCAACTCCAATTCACGAATTTGGGTTCAATCGGATTCGCCCAACTCCAACGGTAGTTGGTATTGGGTGACAAATTCTTTGAATTTGAGTGTGCCTTCCAATTCGTGAATTGGGGGTGTTGTTGTACTCAACTCTGTATTCAGATGTTTTGCTGTCTCCGTCCCCGATTGCAACCCCAATCTCGATTGGAGTTTAGCCTCTCGAAGCTCGGCGAGTATTTTATCTTGTTTAACTTTTTCGGGTGGCAGCCGCCGCCCTCCCAGCTGCCTGTCTTTTGGGATTTTTTATATGCGGTATGTCATCCAGTGGCGGAGTAACACTCTGGTTCGATTGTGTTGGAGCAATCTGGTTCAACTCCGTCACTCTCGTGGGTGTGTCTTGTGTCATCATTTATAATATTAATATTAGAGCTTATAGTTCGTGGGCATATATGTCCAAATTGACAGTGTTTACCCGTGGTCAACGCGGTTGTCAGCGGAGCTAAATACATTCCAAACTTGTGATAAATTGAGCAGCAGGTTGTTCTAAGAGAGTGTCCTATAAAAGGGTCAGTCTCTAGATCGTGAATCAACCCTTCGGTGTTTGGTATAGGGAGAAGTCTACTAACGGCGGTAGCGTACAAATGAATAGCCGCCGATCCAAGAGTTTTTGTCATCTCTGCTCCCAATTTGGATTCGTATCGCGCATACATTTTATCAATCTCCGCATCTGACATCTTATCCACCTGAAAAACTGTGAGACGCCTACCGAGATAATGCTCGATTGTCCCCCAGCAACCAGCGCAGCTAGCCGCTCTCGTCGCGCCGCATTTTCATTTTCATTCGGAGTCGTTGCACTCAACCCAGATCCCGATTGCTCTGTCGGATCATTATTGTTGGCAGTCGGAGTTGAGGTTTCTTCTATTAGCTGATCGAGAAGTTCGTCGCAGTTCATTTTTCTTAAAATTAATTTAACTATTCTAACAAGTCTCATCACTTTAACATATTTATTTAATTTTTTCAAAATTATTAAAATAAAATAATAAATGCGCACCACCCGATACTTATGATCACCATTATGCTCGCAACAAAGCTCGCAGCGGAGCACCAAATTGTTAACATTGTTAACCATTGTTAAGCATTTGTTCAGCATTATTCAGCATTATTCAGCATTTGTTCAGCATTATTCAGCATTGTTAAGCAATTGCTAAGCATTGTTCAGCATTATTCAGCATTTGTTCAGCAATTGCTAAGCATTGTTCAGCATTTGTTCAGTATTTGTTCAGCATTGTTCAGCATTGTTCAGCAATTGCTAAGCATTGCAATAGCTTATTACTTTGCAATTTTCCTAATTTTTTCAAAATTATTAATTATTAAATAAATCGTTAGATTTAGTTGATAACTTTATAAGCAGTTGGTTGATCAGTCTTTAGCAGAAGCTTGGCGTGCTTAGTTTCGGAAAGCATCTGTCGAACCTCCAGGCGCTCCTCGCGCGTTGGGATAACGTCATTCTCTCGAAGACAGTCATCGAATGAGTCTCGGTCCTTGCAGTGAAAGAGGGCGACCCATTTCGTTTGCTCGCGCAGATCCTTGAGGACGGCGTTGTATTTTTGAGTGGATATCCATACGCTTTGCCTCGCATGGCGGCCAGAAAATGCGAGCTCGGAGAGCATGTCCTTCTTTTTGGTCATCGCCGCCTTGGCTGAGCAATCGTCAATCACGTATAGGGTGGGCTCGCCCTGAAATATTTGGTATAAACCACGCAACCAATCGTGAAGCCTATCACGGGGTCAATAACGTATACCTCAGGGTCGGTCCATATCCACGGGCACCGCTGATAAGTATCGTTGTGCCGCACAGTGGGGACATAGGATCACAATGTGACGAAAGGCATCGCGGTAGGATCCCTCGAGTAAGTTGAGGATGAAAACCGTTTTTCCACATCCTGTCTGCCCACATATTATGGCGGAGTGAGCATCTCCAATCGTGAATTGGTATTGATTGCTAGATTTCTTAATTTTTTCAAAATTATGTATTAATAAATCGTTAGATGATTTTTTTATAAATCAGTAGATCGCTGATACGTATCGACCATCTTCGATGTTGAGTTGTGCGTCTGTAATTATATATAAGTACACGTTCAATGGCCCGGCTCCGTCCGCCTCTTTGGTTATCTGGATCGTCACACCCTCACTAGCGTCTCAACTTGGCGTCCGCTACCGTGTATTTGGTCATCGTCGCTGGCTCGCATGTCTAGCCATAACGCGTATTTGGTATTCAGGAACTCCGCGAGGGAGACGGCCGAGAGATGCAGGTCTTTAGCAACTGCTGCAACCTCCGGAGAGCGCTTAGATCCGGCAGCAAACTGCTTTCTTACTTCATCCCACTGCTGGTGCGCGCGAAGACCCGCGCTGTAGAGTTGATTGGGGACTCCCTCGATCGTCACCTCTACCTTCGTGATTTTAGGGGTTATAGAATCTGTCGGTTTTTCTAGCACCGAACGCGAACCGAGCATCCTCGAACAACATCAGTATACCTTTCATCGAGCGGGCGGGTACGTTGACGTTAATATTCCACAATGTGTCGCTTTTGTTTTTCGGCATCTTGCGATGGCGAAGAACTCGGTCGTAAAGTATGGCAACGCGCCCGGCGTACTGGGTTCTGATCAATCGCGCTAGTTCGGGCATCGTGACCATGTCGTACTCCAGCGAAACATTATCGATCGTATCGTCGATAACTGGTCGGTGGCTATGATAACTCGGCCGTAGTCGTTGAACGTTAGTTCGTATTCGAGGCGGTCAGCCAAAGCGCTCTGATAGTAGGGCATGTGACTCTCCAGCAACTCAAAGTCGAGCGGGATGTAGAAGCGGTTGCCGTAAGCGCCCGCGACCGCGTTGTCACTCGCGTTGTTATCTGCCTTGTTAGCAGCCCCCGATTCTAAGTTTGGTTACGTTCTTATTTTTGCTGGTGTCAATACCTTGATAGACAGCGTTTTTCAAGCTCGTGTTGACGTCTTCCACAGGTCCTGATAGCAATGGTAGACGTCGCTGTCATCGATCGACATCACCTCATTACCAGAAATCTTTATCATAGTCTTCTTGACTATGGCGCGACCCAAGTTCTGAACGACGGTTCGGTCCGCGTCCGTCGACGTTAGCGAAATAGTGAAAGCGAGGCGAACAGTACCCGGAACAATGACGTCGTTAGCTCCGAGGTTGGGGAAGCGGACTAAGAGCTGCTGGTTCTGGTCGATCGTCGATGGGTTGTTCGTAATAACGACACTCTGTCTCACGCCTTTTGCCCCGAGGGGCTCACGCAGTCTGCGGTATGGATTGAGTTTGCGACCGTATTGACTCGAAGACATAATTAATTTTTTCAAAATTATTGAAACTATTAAACCCGTATGGTTTTGTCTTTAATACATAATTAATTTTAAGAAAATTATAAATATGGCTGATTACATGGACGAATTCGATCACACTACGGGCGACCGAGAAGATTACCTCGATGGTGATGATGATAACTTCGAGGATTCCCTCACGACACCCACCATAGAAACTCCAGTTCCAATCCAATCACAATTGGGTGACGCTACCACTAGTCAAAGTCAGGAATTACTTGAGGGAGCTGTAAACGACTACTACAACAATTTGGCAGCAGAAAAGGTCTGGTCCCCTCTGTCGGTCGCGACTACTCCAAGTTCAAATTTATGAGCGGTAAATTGCGACTAAGAGCAGCACTAACTGTCCAATTAGTTAACGGGAGGACCGGAAAACCACTATCACTAAACACCATTGCAGGAAACCGGGGCGGTGGCCAACTCATAAGGGACGAACTAGGATTCACGGATTGGAAGAGGGGTAAAACAAGTATACCGGCCCGCGCTGTAGAGGCCCTAAAGTCTACCGACGAAACTATAGCGAAGACGGCCACCGCGATAGAAACGGTCGAGCTCAGCGAGGTCCCTCAAATAGCCACCGACGTTATTAACACTATGGAGACCACGTTCAGCGTCCAATCACAATTGGGAAAAAATACTCAACGATGACCCACCGTTACCTCTTCGAGAACTCCGTGGACTCGATAAGGCTCTACAAACGGTCCGGGGCGAACTGGTCCTTAACCTCTCCAAACTCACGGCGCTGGATGAACATATCGCGCTAGAAGAAAGAAAACTGGAGGAAGCCGGTGACGATAGAGAATCTACCGAGCGGATCAACAAACTCCTGCGGTCTTTGCGGGATGAAAGAGAAGCTCGCTTGGAGGCCGCCTCGGCTAACCGTGAGGCTACTCTCCGCACACAAATAAGTCGGATCCGCGAATCAATCTCGAGGGTCCTGCACGAGGAGACGACACTCGGTGAGCGTCTTCGCACTCTGTTCAGAGAGCAGGGCGTCACGATAGCAAGCATCCTCGTTGCTATCGGCATGACTATATCGACCATAGTTCTAACTTTCACTGGTGGTGCGGCGCTACCACCGCTCCAGCACCAGCACCAGCACCAGCACCCTCATCCATCCGGTGGAGCCAAGGAGTGGATAAAAAAACAACTAAAAGCCCTCGCCAGTCTTCTAGCTAAATTAGCTGGAAAGGCGGCTGCCGCACTACCTGGACTGATCGGAAGTATCGTTTTCTTACTTGCTATCTATATTATCAAAAACGGCCGGATGGCTAGCCAAAAATACCTGGGCTTTAATCGTGGCAATCGCCGGTCTCCTATTATTCTCTGTCAGAGAGTTCCTACAACCAAAGCGTAAATAATCCGATCGCCACGAGGGCGATGACGAGACCCAATTTCTCCTCCTCGTGTGTGTGCTTCCAATTTCAACATTGTTGATGATTGGTGTTTCTCCAATCGCGATTGGTCTGTTGATGGAACTCGATGGTGCATCCAATTTACGAATTGGGGGTACTGGGTTCGATTTACGAATTGGGAGGTGATCCATTTTGTGTTTTATGAAATCGGTTCCACTGTTTGGGGGTGCGCTTGATGATATCCGTGTTCACGTTACCGTTGTGGCCGATTTTTTGATTGGCGGTGGCGATTACGATATGATTATTGTAACCGTCAACCGGGTCGTCTCGTAGTATCATATTGCTCGGCGCCATATAAAGACCTATTCCAAATACATAGTCTACTGGGGTGCTGGCATTCTGCAAAACGTCTTGATAATTTCTGGATCGCCTTCTCCAGGTCCACCCTAGCTGAGATGGCGTCCTCTACAAGTGCCAAAAATTGTTTTTGTGCATCAAACGCTGTTCCCATGCCCAGTATAGAACTGCGAGTTTGCTTCTGTGCGCCGAGAATGGCCCAGACGTACGTGCGAATGGAGTCGTTGACGCGAGTAACCCCGGCCTGCGTGAACCCTAGACCCGTATCTAACATAAATGTACCCCACGCGTTCTGAACCTCAGCAGCCTGCTGTATGTAATCGACGTGAGCCAGTTTCGGAGGTAACATTTTACAAGAAAAACACGCCACAGTGTCGACCTCCAGACACTTCCGTCCCGAAAGTCATAGTCGCGGGGTCAAAATTCCCGGCGTTCCGACTGACGATGTGGTCACCGGAGTGATCGTGTCTAAAATCAGTCTGTGTCCAATTCCCGGACTGGCCGTGAATGAGAACGTCCCGAGGCCGGTGCTGGTAGGAAATGCTTTCTGTCTCCAGTCCGCGTCTTTTGAAACGTAAAATTCGTTACACAGTCTTTCAAAGGCCATACGGTTATATGTGTTGGAAATGGGATCCCAGGCGTCGTCTTGAGGTAGTGAAATACCTAGTTCTTTGAGAATCCTCCTAATAGTATAATACACGTGAAAGTTGTAGACACTTCGGAGCATGACATTCTTGGATGTCAGATGGTCTTTATATGAAACTCCACACCCGGCTGTTGCGCACCATACAGCGAAATTTATTTGGTTCTGCCAAAACTGCATCGGTGTTGCTTTCCAGCCGTTTACCACCTCCATCGTAGTAATCTTGGGCAACCTATATTGTTCAAAGATGTTAGGGAAGTTGGTGGCAAAGCCACTGTCCGGTCTAACCGTTACGGTTGGGTGTACAAGGCGGTTAACAACGTCTTTTTGTGTGTATTTACCTCCGACCGCGTACTTTACATTAGAGTTAAAGCTAAAATGCTTTGGTATCCATTGAAAGATATTATTATGTTTGCTACTATAACTAATGTTCAAAAAGGGAGTTGTGAACTTCAAAAATTAATAGACAACTGCTGCGGAAAACGCCGGGTAGGCCTTAGATCAATCACGTTCACGGTTGGATGGCAGAATGTGGGGAAGAGTGAAGGGTTTACTATGTGAAGGATGACAACAATTAGGTGTAAAGCTGCCTCACGGACTGTGGGGAATAAGACAGCTCAAAGATTTTGTCAACTCAGAGCTTGACGGTATAATCAACCTCACAGTATCGAATGTTACCGGGCTCACAACAATGATCATCAGCAGTGATGTAGTGGTCTCCCCGGGTTGGGTATTCAACTCGGTTTTAGAGAGACATACTCCTCAAACAAAGGAGTGTTCACCCCGGGTGAGTACGTCGGTGATAACCGGTGGACTTCACCTTCACGAAAACTCTCAGGGTGCACCTGGATCGGGTGTGAACACATCGTACAACACGATAGACGGATCCCCCAGCACATTACTGAAAACTGTGCCCGCCAGCGATTGTTTCTATGGTGAGACTGTAACGTTAGACTTCCCACACCAGAGATGAAAGTTTTGGAATCGGGACACATCCACGAGTTGAAGATTTATATTCTTGATGATAAAGGGCGAGAGTTGAAGAACGATTACCCGATTTCGGTCGTCCTAGAAATTTCAAATTAATTAATTTTAATTTTAAGAAAATTAGAATTAAACGCATGTTCGTAATATATATTATCAACATTATGAGTATATACGGACCAGGTAGTTCTTCCGATTGGGTGACAAATTCAAATAATTTGGAACCTGCAGAAGGGGGATTCATCCGACAGAGGGCGACTTTTTAAACTACCCAAAAAACAAAGGCCTTGATTAATAGAACTATATCGAGGGCCACGGACGAGATTCACAAGAGTCTACTATCACAACTTAGAGAATATGCCCTGGCTGTGAATACACAAAGTCGTGAAGAAACGCATACGGAACTAAACGAACTAGGTAAAAAAAATAACCAAATTTAGAAAAGAGGCCCGGTTGGGGATTGATAAAGCCCGAGAAGACCGTAAGGCTGACATTACGGAGGTTTATGATGCGTTGCGCTTAGAAGACTCTCTCAGCAAAGAAGCTACACTTGCTGAATTAGACGGGAAAATAATCGATTTTCGAAATGAGGCCACGTCGGGTATTGAGAAAGCACGAGAAGACCACCAGGCGGACCTTACGAAGGCTTATGAGTGTTGCGCTCAGAGGACTCTCTCATCAGAGAAGCGGCACTTACTGAACTAGATAAAAAAATAACCAAATTTCGAAAAGAGACCAGGTCGGGTATTGATAAAGTCCGAGAAGACCACCAGTCGAACCTTGCAGAGGCCATTGCGGAGGCTTATGATGCGTTGCGCTTAGAGAACTCTCACAGCAAAGAAGCGACACTTACCGAACTAGACGGCAAAATAGCCGAATTTATAAAAGAGACCAGGTCGGGGTTGAGGGGGTCCGAGAAGATCACAAAGAGGCCATTGCGGAGGCTTATGGGGCGTTACGCTCAGAGGACTCTCTCAACAGAGAAGCGGCACTTACTGACCTATATGAAAAAATAACCGAATTTAAAAAAGAGACCCGGTTTGATCTTGATGGAGTCCGAACGGGTATTGATAAAGGCCCTAGAAGACCACCAGGCGGATATTACGGAGGCTTATAGGGTGTTGCTCTTAGAGGACTCTATCAACAGAGAAGCGACACTTACTAAACTAGATGAAAAAATAACCGAATTCAAAAAGAGACCCGGTCGGGTATTGATAAAGCCTTAGAAAGACCACCAGGCAACCATTACGGAGGCTTATGATGCGTTGCGCTTAGAGGACTCTCTCAACAGAGAAGCGACACTTACTGAACTAGATGAAAAAATAACCGATGAAACTGAAACATGATCGTATAGCCGCGACCAAAGCTCTTGAGGAGGCCTCTTATGTAATTCGTACTGAGGCATATAACGCAAACAATGCGCTTGCCGGAATAGTGAAAACAATGAAAAAACACCAAAACGTGTCATAACAGTTTGGGCTGAGAAGCGGGGCCCATTGGTTGTGGGGCACTATGAATATTCGTTCGGTGCCAAAGCGAGTAATAAATATGGGGGATACACTATGACAGCTGCAGGTGAAGTTATCCAAATGGCGGTCTGCTCGGTTAATGCTAATGGTAAACCTGTGGGCGCGGTCGCGATAAATATTGTAGTAGATGGGGAAGAACGGGGGGTTGGAGTCACTAAATCCTGGAGATAGTTCGACGGTGGTTTCGTTCTCCGGTGATGATCGAATTAGACTTTCCAAGGTAGTGTTATTAACTTTGTTACGAAAATCGGTGACTCAGAGAGTTCTTCCACTATTGTCTCATTGTTAATTGAACTTATTGTGTAAATACTAATATATTGAAATAAATTTAACTATGAACGAATCACCGCTTCCAATTGTCAATACCGATCCACCAACACTGTATCCAACTCTCAATACCACTCCACCAACACTGTATTCAACTCTCAATACCACTCCACCAACACTGTATTCAATTAACGAAAAAATGTTCAGATTTTAGGTTGAATAATATCGTCGCTATGCAGGATATTTTAGTTAGAGAATGTGCAAATAGAAAAAGACACTCTAATAAATATAGGCGCGCGGCAAACATAGCTGAAGCATGCTAGTACTTCTGGCAAGTGTTTCTGTGTTGTGTGGGGCGGGGACTGCTGCAACGCTATCTACAATTGTAATGATTCCACTTGCAGGGGTTTTGAGTGGAATTACCGTTTTATCTGGAACACTTTGTATGGTAATTAGGGCGGCGGGTGGAAAACTCGAGAAAAAAAGTAGAAAACATGATAGAATATCCGTTCTCGCTAGGTCTAAGAAAAATAGCATCGACGTATGGTGTCCAAAGCGTTGGCCGATAAGAAAATATCAAATTTAGAGTTTGAATCCGTGGGGAAATGGAAGAAATGGGGAGATATGAAGAATTAAAAAAATGATAAGGATCAAGGCGCGCGCCACCATGCCAAAAATTGAGTGTACTGATTGGGATAAATTTAGGGTAAAACTTGGAAATAAAGTCGGAGGAAATGTTACAGCACCATTATAAAATAATAAAAAAAAATTAATAAAATAATAATAATAATAATAAAAATAAAAATTTAAAAAAAAAAAAAAAAAATTCTTAATTTTATAATTTTCCTAATTTTTTCAAAATTATATTGGTGCAGTAAACAAATTTACATACCTATACAACATGTGTTTTTCACTGAGAATTATCGGCTCTGTTTACCTCGGCTATCAATTTACGCATGGGCCATAACCCGTGTAATTGAAACATTGTCGTTACAACATAATTAATTACTATGTAATAATAGGGAGTGTTCAGCTTTAAATTATTAAAAAAAAATATAAAATTAATTATAAAATAACGAACCATCACATGTTTTCTTTCGCCAATATGTATTAATAAATAATTATAATATGCACACCATTTGTATGTTGTATAGAAACTGATGAGTATATATATGTGTGTTGACCTTACAACAATTGGTCTCATCTCGTGTGTGCTATGTTGTTGATCCGGTATGACGTCCGTCTCGTCTGTTTAATGGTAGCAGTCTATGCATATGTGTGTATTTGGCGATGTAATTGTGTAGCTCAAAGGTGCCGGCCTAAAAAGATTTTTCTGCCTAAGAGCTTTGCAATTTCGGAAACCAAATTCACACATAGGCTCGTCTTACTTCGCTGGTTTCTCTTAATAGAGTAATTGGCAATGGGGTTCAAGGCGACCCAGAATGTGAGCCAACAGATGCGTGGGCTTAAGAAAGGTCCCAACACCCCAGTGGCTGGGTGCCGGCTAGAAATCTGCCCAGTCGCTGGGGGTGTTGTGCACGAGTGGAGGCTTTTGCTATTTTTTTTTTTTTTTTTAATTTTTACAAATTATTAATATCTTTATACGCGATAGACCTAATCGTGTAATCTCTCTATAAAATGGACACCTAATTTACATGTTCATAACACGTGTAATTGGAACATTGTCGTCTGCTTATAACATAAATTAGTTCTGTTCAATAATTTTCAATTTCTTCTAATAATTTTCCAATTTCTTCGTTAAAAGCGATATTGTAGAAACGCATATCCGTAAACGAATCTTTGATTTTAAACTGTTTTTATAAAATTAGTTTGATAATGTTTCGGTAGTGTTTCTCCGATCCTATTTAGTCGCTTCATTATATAAATTTGATACTTATACCGGGCGACATAATTGCCGGTTTAATATTGTAAATGCAACGTTTTTATTAACGCAGCGTAATAAATTACGCTGATATTTCATGTATTCGATATCACATAGTATTGTCATTTTACCGTGTTTTAATACTGTAGAAACAACAGCGTAAAATCCTTCATCCAAATCATTATAAACGTCCAATTCGTTGTGTATTTTATTATCCATTTTGTTATAATATTTTATTATAACCTATTAAATTTATATGTTCAATTGGACGTGAAAAAAACATGATGTATTTATGACACCAATTTTGAATATTTCGTGGTTGGTGGGAGACAATTTCCTCGTTAACCAATTTTTGATTTTTCGGGGGGTGGTGGAGTAGTATATAGGGAGGAGAAATGATACCACCGTTAGGTGGTATCATTTTGACTCCCTATATACTACTTATGCAAATGAGGCATGCTATTTTTTTAGTTATTTATAGTAATTAAATGCGTCACCTGACAAAAATAATAGTATAGAAGACGTATAAAAGTATGATCATTGCGCATCAAAAAATAAATACAGAGAATATATAGTATTGTCCGTTAACATTTTAAGGCAACACGATTATCGCCCCTGATATCAGTGTGGAAATTTTACGTTTGATACAAAATGTATAATAATGCTAATCAATGCGTGAGCTAATGGTGTATAAATGTTTAATTTGTGAGAAAATGTCCGGTATAAAGAACATTTTGTGCCTACTGAGTGGGCATGTACCTTTAACGGACATTACTATTTATTCTCTGTATTTATTTGTTGATGTGCAATAATCATTCTATATATCTGTCGAAAAAATAATTTCAGGTGACGCATTTAC